>JAQZBX010059861.1:0-17433 GCA_029593785.1 Cabassous unicinctus
AAATTTCAGCAAAAATTTATAAAAGTGTATGGTCTAAAATGTAAACCATAATGTAAACCGTTGGCCATGGTTAGTAGCTATGTTTCAGTTTTTGTACACCAGTTGTAACAAATGTACCATCCACACATAAAATGATTATTAATTTGGGAAGGGGGAAAAGGGGGAGGATGTTGGGTATATGGGAGTCCCCTATATTCTGTATGTGACTTTAATGTGATCTACAACTTATTTGAAGACAAAACAAAGAAAAAGTAAGACACAGGGGAAGAAATGGAAGAAAATGTCACTGTACATACAGGACAACAGATATTACAGTGATGAAAGGCAAAACGTCAAAAAATATTTTTTAAATATTGGTCATTGTTTTTTTAATACCTCAATTTTTAAAAACTTTATTCTATTTTTCAAGTTTATTTCAGGTACCAATATTTTTGAAGTAGTTTTATTGAGTTATATTCACAATAAAAATCTATCTATAATCTATCCAAAGTGTACAATCAATGGCCATTAGCATAATCACAATATTGTTCATTTGTCATCACAAAAAAATTCAGAACAATCCCATTACTCCAAAAAGAAAAACTCTACTCCCCTTACCAGTCACCTCTTAATCCCCCTATCCTTCCCCAACAGTCCATAACCACTAATCTAATTCTATCCTTATAAATTGATTTATGTTTGCCTTTTATATCAATGGAATCATACAATATGCAGTACTTTGTGTTGTGGGTTTTGTTTTTTTTTGCCTGAACTTAAGTTCTTGTACCATTAACAAACGTGTCTTCAGTTTCAAAGAAAAACAATGATATATGCAATATTAACCATATTGATATTTCACATGAGGTTTTACTTTGCTATAAAGTCCCAAGTTATATGTTTTAGGTTTCCTTCTAGTAATATAAATGACCTTAAACATTCCCTTTCAACCACTGTCATGCCCATATAATAGCACTGCCAGTTACAAACACTATAATGTGCTTTATTTTTAATTTTTAATTTTTATTTTTAAAAGATACTTAGATTACATAAATGTTACACAAAAAATATAGGGATTCCCATATACCCCATCTCCCACACCTCCCACAACCTCCCACATAAACATCCTTCATTAGTGTGGCACATTCATTGCAATTGATAAACACATCCTGGGGCTTTGCCATTAAGCATGGACCATAGTTCACATTGTAGACCACACTCTCTCCCACACAGTTCTGCATGTTATATGATGATTTAAAATGGCCTATATCTGTCATTGCAGTGTCACTCAGGACAATTCCCAAGTCCCGAAAAAGCCCCTGTATTACAACTGCTTTTCCCTCTCCCTGCCCCCAGAGCCTCCAGTGGCCACTGTCTCCACATCAGTGTTGTAATTTCTTCCATTGCTTGAATCACAATATGTCTATAGTAGAATACAAGTAAGTCCACTCTAGTCCATAGCTCTTCCCCCCATCCTGTGAAGTCTGGGATGGTGATGTTCACTCCACCTCCAATTGAGAAGGGGCTTATACCCTGTGGGGAAGATGGATAGAATTATCCTATCTGCAGCTGCAGACTCTCTCCATTCCCTGGGGCGGTGGTTGTCCACCATCATCTCCCTGTCAGTTGTCCTGGGTGAGTCCAATGAGCTGTAGAGTAGGAGTTGTTGCTCAACTGAGGTTCTGGGCCCAGGTGACACATGGACAGCCCAAAGACTCAAGTATCTGGACGTACACCTACAGACTCCAGCACCAAGCATAGGTTTGAATAGAAGGAATAGATGAGCCATGTGCAGGGAAGACATTGTTGAGTCTAACTCTGTCACTCTCAGGAGCACAAACTTCAAAGTAAAACCCACTGACAAGGCACCAAACTCCGGAGCCATCTGCCCTGACATAGGACCTGGGTGTCTCCAGAGCCCTCAGGAGCCCCACTATTTGGTGTCATAGCCACCTTGGAATTCTATGAGATCCTACTGAGATGTGCATAAGAATTACCTCTGGGATGACCTCCCAACTTATTTTGAAGTCTCTTAGCCATATAAACTCATTTGTCTTTACCTTTTCCCCCTTTAATTCAAGACCTTTTTCCAGTTGCATTGCCAGTTGGCACTTGGTAGCAATCCCTCAGAGCCAGGGAGGCTCATACCCGGGAGTCATGTCCCACACTGGGAGGAAGATAATGCATTCATATGCTGAGTTTGGCTTAGAGTGAGGCCACATTTGAGCAATGAGGAGGCTCTCAGGAGGCAACCCTTAGGCACCCCATGACAATAGACTAACTTTCAATTTCAAGAGCAAAGACTCATAAGCTAGTCATCAATATCAAGGGCCCATCAGTGGATCATCCTCCTTCGCCAGTCACTGCCCCTGCACTTGGGGGACTGTTGCTGCTCCCTTAGAGAATGTGGCAGAGCTCTCCAGGATGGGAATTCAGTATTCTCTTTTGTTGAGTGATTCTCTACCCTCTGTGACAATGCCCCGTGAACATTTGAACATTTTTATATACCTTATATTTGTGCTCAGGTGAACTTCCTCCCATGCATTCCCCATCCCTGACACCCCACACCAACTATCCTCCCCTTCCCCAGTTGTAACCCTTCTGTGAGCCAAAGCCTCTTCAAAGATGAAGCCATTACAATCGCTGAATGCAATTAATAGGAAAATGAAATAATAATGATAAGTTTAAATGTAAGAGATAAAATACATAAAAAGTTTTTTTAAAACTAAAACTAAAATAAAATCAAAAGATTGGGATATTAAAAAAATGAAATATTAAAAAAAATTTTTTTTTGACCTTTTGCCTTTCATCACTGCACTATCTGGTGTCCAGTCTGTACCATGGCACCTTCCCCCTCTCATTCCCCAGTGTCTCACTATTTTTCATTTTGTTTTCAAAGAAGTTTTAGGTCACAGCAAAGTCACATACAGAATACAGGAGACTCTCTAATATACCCAACATCTTCCCCCTTTCCTCCCCCCCATATTAATACCTTTTTATATGTGGATGTTAGCATTGTTAAAACTGATATACAAATAGTGAAACATAGCTATTAAACATTGTCAATGGTTTACACTATGGTTTACATTTTAGACCATACACTTTTATAAATTTTGATTATATTTACCATGTCCTGTGTCCATCACTGTATGGTAATGAAGAACATTTCTTCTCACCAATAAATACCCCCTGTTTGATCTATTCTATTCCTCCCACCCCATGCCCCCGGGGCCCATGATGATGCCCTGGCTTGACTTGTTGGATGACAAGATTCACAGTGACATGCAACAAGATGTCTTGACACACTGCTTTGTCCTCCCCTATTAGGAACCGCCCTTGCTCTTGAGAGACTCCTGCCTGTCTATTTCTGAACAAATCAGACCTCCCAAAGATGGGAGTCCAACTCCTTCCTGCTCATTAGGTGGGTCTCCACCCACCGATACAACACATTATGACAGAATATGACAGAATGAACACTCACACTCTCCCTAGAAGCCTGCTCTAGGTGTGCCCTGTCCTGAATGCTCCCCCAACCGACACCCTAAACCAGTGACCCTCCCTTGTCATTTTGCCATAAGAGCATTCCCACCTCTGTACTTTCAACCTCATACCCACAAATCCCCAGTGTTCACCTGGTCTCTCTCCCAACCCTCCCCCCAGTATCCTGGACCTTCTGACCTACCCTTCCCAATCTACCCACCTGTTAAACACTGTCATGCCCGTTGCCATGTCATTGCCAGTTACAAACACTATGATGTGCTTTTTAAAAAATTTTTTAAGAAAAGATACTTAGAATACATAAATGTTACACAAAAAATATAGGGATTCCCATACGCCCCACCCCCCACACCTCCCACAACCTCTCACATAAACATCCTTCATTAGTGTGGCACATTATTTGCAATTGATAAACACATCCTGGAGTGGGTAGGTGTATGCCCAAGAGACTTGAATCTTTGGGCTGTCCATGTATCATCTGGGCCCTGAGCCTCAGTGGAGTTGCAATATCTACTCTCCAGTTCATTGGACTCACCCAGGATAACTAACAAGGAGATGAGGATGGACAACCACCATACCAAGGAACCGAGAGTGTATACAACTGCAAGCAAGAGAGTCTCATCCATAGGCCATATGGGATCAAAACCCCCTCTCAATTAGAGGTAGAGTGGGCATCACCATCCCAGAATCCTCAGGATTGGGGAATAAAATATGGACTAGAGTGGACTTACTGATATTCTACTATGGACTTATTGTGATTCTAGCAATGGAAGAAATTATATCATTGATGTGGAGACAGTGGCCACTGAGGGTGCTGAGGGCAGGGAGAGGGAGGGAGAGGTGTAAAATGGGGGCACTTTTGGGACTTGGAATTGTCCTGAATGACACTGAAACAGCAGATACAGGCCATTATATATCCTGCCATAACCTACAAAATTGAATTGGAGATAGTGTAAACTACAATGTAAACTATAATCCATCCTTAGTGGCAATGCTCCAAAATGTGTTCCTCAATTGCAGTGAATGTACCATACCAATGAAAGAAGTTGTTAATGTGGGGAAAAGTGGGAGCTATGGGGAGTGGGGCATATGGGAATCCCTTATATTTTTATTTTTTTTAAGTAACATTTTATGTAATCTAAGTATCTTTTAGAAAAAATAAAATATATATTTTTAAAGAAGACATCACTATGGACCCTTGAAGAGTAAAAAAATATATCTTGGGTATGGCAAAGAAATATGTAACTTAAATCAACCGAGATACAATAGATAGTAAAGCAAGATAACAGAAAATCTACAAAGCGCTATTGCAAAATGGGAAGGAAAAAACTCAAGTAACTGTGTTAAAAATAGGTAAAGAATGTGAGATGACAATTCACAGAAGAAGGACAACTATAAAAGTTCAGCAAACAAATGAAAGGATCAAATTTTCCAGCAGTCAGGAAAGAGCAAATTAAGGTAACAGTGATCTATTCTTTTAAACCAACTACTGAGAATGTGAAGGCGGTGGCACGGAGTGTCTTCTGGTTGTCCCTCCCTGATTCCTTCCTCACCCTTTTCCAGGGAACCTTATCTGGATAGATGGCTTCTTTGGCTCCATTGTCTTCTGGACTCCAGTAGGGTTTGTCCAGTGAGAAGCAGCAGCAGCAGTTTGTTGCAAGGTAGAGTGTGAGCTTGGGTATTTACATTTCTCAGCAGCCTCCACCAAAGGTCATGCATATGGAAATATATAGAAATCTTGATGATTATTAGTCTGGTATTCCAACCCCTCAATGTTCTAGTTTTGACCTTGATTTCTAACATCAGTGATTGCCTATTTCTTGCCCTCACTCTCATCATATTAAATTACTTCATACTTCTTAAACAAGACATTTTCATCTTTTCTTTGTGTTGGCATATTTGCTCTTTTTATTCTTTCTGCTGAATTCCTGAACTTCACTTATGCCAGTCCTGCCCAGTGATCAATCCAAAATTTGAATCACTGCTTTTATTAATTCTTCTCTAATTAACTAGGTTTAAATTTTAATGAGTAGTTGCTATGATCCAGGCATTGTGCTAGGTGCTTACCCTCACTCATTTCATGGTATGCTTTTTAATTCTCTGCAAGCCATGAGTTATTTGCAATATTTTACACTAAAGAACTGAGCTAAGTGACTTCCATAGTTTTTACCTATGAGGATATAATGGAGCCTTGGTTTAAATTCAGGTCTCCAATGCCCTAGTCAAAGCACTACTGGTAGGAACTTCTGTCAGTCATGATTGGTGATTTTATATATGGTTAATTTATATGCTTAACTTATATATAGTATGTGTGCATATGTGTTTACTCCTCTCTTTACTTGATGGATGGTGTTAGAGTATAATTCTTTAAAATCTCCTTAATACTTGGAACAATGCCTTGAACACAACAAAATTATTTTGAAATGATGAACTGAAAATGAATAAATAATTAAAAATAAACAAAAAGAGACACATTAAATCTGATCAGGAAACCAATAGAGATTGATTTTTTGCAACCAATCGAATTAAATATAGTAATTACTTGGGAAACTAAGGTTATTATATAAAATCCTCTGTGTAGGTTTTTCCCTGTTGTATTTGACGTGAACAACTCATTACATAGTTAACCATATTTCATTCTTTTTACCTGATTAGACCTATTTTAATTAACAGTGGGCTTAAAATAACAACTCCTCACATATATGAAGTCACAGAACCACTTTTTTTTTTTTTTGGTGAATTAATAACAAATGATTTGTTTAATTTCTTTTAAAAAGGTGTTTCTTTAAAGATTTCAGTGCATTAATAGGTCATTGATTCAGAATGGATTATCTGAATATGCAAAGAGACCCATCCATAAAAAGAATATCTTACACTTTCTTCCTGAACTGATTTTTCTATGTATCTATTGCCTTCTTATCTGTTCCATAATAGTCATTTTACTTGTATGGTGCCTTCTTTTTTTTCTTTTTTTCCTTTTATTCTTTAACAGAAGTAAAATGTAACAATTTTCTCTTGGCTTTGGTTTAAAAATAGAAAAGTTTTCCATAGGCATAAAATGAATGACAGAGAGACAACATTTCAGTACCTCTGGGATGCTGCTGGGTAATCTTAACTGTAACATAAATTTTCTTCCTGGCTTGCATTGAGTTATAATATTCCTCTCAGACACCACTAATCCTAAGGATGTGAAGATGGTTATGGAAGTTACAATTGTATATGACATCAATTGCACATTTCTTCAAAGTCCTTTCAAGTTCTGTTTTTTATTGCCCTGAGACATTTTCTCTAAGTGTTCTCAGTTTGGAGGGCAAATGAATTATGTAATTTCATCTTCTTTATAATGCCAAGCTGTAACACACTTGTTCTGCTTTCTCCAACTCAAAGTAGATTTCTCAAAATGCCTATCATTGTTACAGGCCTTATCTCCTTGATATCACAGGACATTTTGATATTTAGACAAAATATCCTCTTTACTTAGCTGTATAGAGTTACTGCCTAGAATGTAAAACTATTGTATTGATCTATACAAGAAATGTTAGTATGAGTCTATTATGGACATTTTTCATACTTCAAATTCTGAAAGAAAAAAAGTTGCAAAGGAATTGAGACAATTATAAAAAGGAAAAGTACAGATCATGATCGTAGTATTGTACTTTTCCAAGTATTTTTTCCTTGCCATAAAGCTTATTTTCCTTGCAATTCTACTTAAGAGTTAGAGAAAGCTGTCATTAATTTTCTCAGATAGGTACATTTTCAGAGCACAGATATGACACTGCTATCATTTTTAGATGACTGATATTCTCACTCTGAGTGCATCTAAAGTCATATTGTGCAGAAAACCAGATGTGAATGATTCAGAAAATGGGCACGTTTTCCCAGAAGCTCACAGACCAGTTAAAAGGACTTCCACGTTCTACTTCTCCAAGATTATCTTTTAAAGATAGTCAATTGAAAAATAAATATATAATCTTTTCTCAGGATTTCTTTTCTTTTGTATATATGAGACTGCTCAGCTGACCCTACCTGGATGTAAACAAATGCATCTTTTTTACCTGTTTTGGTTATATATTCTATTGATGGTTGATGGATCAAAGGGGTACTGATGCAAAGTACCAGAAATCTGTTGGCTTCTATAAAGGGTATTTATTTGGAGTAAAAGCTTATAGTTACAAGGTCCTAAAGAGTCCAACTCAAGCCACCATAAGAGGTAATTTCTAACCAAAGTCAGTTGCTACATGTTGAAGCAAGATGATTGTTGATCTCTGCCAGGTCTCTCATTCCGGGGCTTCCTCTTCCTCTTGAGGCTCTGTGGGCCCGGTTCTCCTGACCTCAGCATAAGCTGGCATAAGACTTGTCTCTCGGGGCTTCTCAGCTGCTCTGCTCTCTTCACAAGGTCAGCTGTAAACTATCAGGTGAATGGCTCAGCTCTCTTCCCAGTGTCTCAGGATCAAAGTTCTTTCCTCTGCTGTGTCTATGGGGTTCTCTTTCTTCCTGTGCCACCTTCTTCTGTGTGTGAGTGTCCATTTATATACCCCACCAAGGGGGTGGGGCTCAACCCTGAGTTACACCCTACTGATGTGGCAGAATCAAAGCCCTAATCTTTACATAATTTAATCAAAGACATCTCAGCTGAATCTAATACAATCAAAGGGGATCACACCCAGAAGAACAGACCATTTTACAAACATAATCCTTCTTTTTGGAATTCCTAAGTAATACCAAACTGCTACAATGGTCTAAGATTAGAATTTAGGGTATATTTATCCAAAATTATTGGAATATTTCATTAAAAATATGCAGATTTTTGGTGTTAAGGAATTATTGTAGAACAAACTAAACTGAATTCTTGAGCTGGGTTTTCATCTTTACATGCAATTGTACATATCCCACATATCAAAGAATATAAAGCTTTTGCTTCCATACCCTGCAATGACCCAAACCACTTCTCAACTCCTGTTAATTCCAGGGAATTTCACACTCCCTGGCAAAGCAGATATCATTAGACTGATACTCAAGAAGAGTAAGGGAGCTGATGGTGGGGAATAGAAGCATTGCATAATGTTTATGTCATGTGGGTGGTCCTCCTCCTCTGGGTGCACCTGTTTTGAATTGCCTAGGTTGCAAGGGACTCTTAAACTGCAGATGATTATTGGGAATTGTGTGCCAAAAAACTACATGGACTATACACACAAATATACATGTAAATAGCCACTGCATAATAAACAACCATTTTATATTTTAAATTCACAGAATAGTGGTGGGGACAGAAAAGAAAATTGACCCTAGACCTACACCAAGAGGTGACATTTACAAGTGTTCCAGTGGGTTATTGAAGTGGAACAAGGTTTTAGAGTATTTTAGTAACAATTTCTGAGAGGCTGCACGATAGGGCTCTTTGAAAATTTCCCATCATTTTATAAGCCTACGTATTTATCCTCTCATGTCCTTGTTTTTCTCTCATCTGTCTTTAAAAAAATTGTTTTATTGTTCTCTGTTTTTGTCTTAAATTGGTCATAATATTGAAATAAGATATTTTCATTTTGTTTATTAAAAGTGTATACAAATATGCTACTAAATGTAATCTAATATATAAATTATAGCTGAAAACTGTTAAAATTATGTTTAAAAGCATTCACATGGAAGAGACTTGTATATGTTCAAATATTTATAGTAATGATTCAGTTGAGAATGAATAGTTGAATATACAGGAAAGTGAAGGGGTTATAATTTCCTGAGTTCCATGGAAAGATATTTGATGACTATCTCAATCTCTTCACTTATGATTGGTTTGTTGAGGTCTTCTATTTCTTCTAGGATCAGTGTAGGTGCTTCAGATGTTTCTAGGAATTTGCCCATCTCATCCACATTCTCTAGTGTTTTGGCATACAGTTATTCATAGCATCCCTTCATTATCTCTCTTATTTCTGTGGGGTCAGTGGTAATTCCCCCCTCTCATTTCTGATTTTGTTTGTTTTCTCTCTTTTTTCTTTGTCTGTCTAGCTAAGATTTGTCAATTTTGTTGATCTTCTCAAAGAACCAACTTTTGGTTTAGTTAATTCTCTCTATTGATTTTTGTTCTCAATTTCATTTATTTCTGCTCTGATCTTTACTATTTCTTTCCTTTGGCTTGGTTTGGGATTAGTTTGATATTTTTTTCTAGTTCCTCCAGTTGTGGAGTTAGATTTTCATTTTTAGCCTTTCTTCTTTTCTAAAGTAAGCACTGAGGGCTTTAAATTTCCCTCTCAGCACTGCCTTTGCAGTGTCCCATAGATTTTCATGTATTGTGTTCTCATTTTCATTGATCTCAAGATACTTGCTGAATTCTCTTGCAATATTTTCTTTGACCCACTTATTATTTAAGAGTGTGTTGTTTAATCTCTAAATGAATTTTCCATTTTTCCATCTATTAGTGATTTCTGGCTTCATTCTGTTATGATCAGAGAAAGCGTATTGTATAATTTCAATATTTTTAAATTTATTGAGGCTTGTCCTGTGACTCAACATATGGTCTATCTTGGAGAAGGATCCATGAGCACTCAAAAAGAATGTATTCCCTGCTGTTATGGGGTGTAATGCTCTCTATATATCACTTAGGTCTAGTTCATTTATCATATTATTCAAGCTCTCTCTTTCTTTATTTATCCTCTGTCCAGATGATCTATCCAATACTGAGTGGTGTATTGAAGTCTCCAACTATTATTGTAGAGACATCTGCTTCTCTCTTCAGCATTGCCAGTGTGTGCCTCATGCATCTTGGGGCACTGAGGTTATGTGCAATAATATTTTGAATAGTTATTTCTTCTTGTTGAATTGCCCCTTTTATTAATTATATTGGCCTTCTTCACCCCTTATAACAGTATTGCATTTAAAATGTGTTTTGTCAAATATTAGTATTGCTACTCCAGCTCTTTTTTGGTTAATATTTGTGTGGAATATCTTTTTTCAACTTTTCACTTTTAACCTGGTTGTCCTTACATCCAAGGTGAGTCCCTTGTAGGCAGCATATAGATGGCTCATATTTTTTCATCCATCCTATTAATCTACATCTTTTGATTGGGGAGTTCAAGCCATTAACATTCAACGTTGTTACTGTAAAGGCATTACTTACTTCATCCATTTTGACCTTTGGCTTTCTGTTTTCATATCTTACTGTCTATCTTTTTACCCTTTAATTTACTCTTTCTAATAATCTTCATTTCTACACTCTTCTCTAAGTGTCTCACCCTTGTTTTTTCCCTTTCAGGCTGCAGAACTCCTTTAAGTATCTCTTATAATTCTGGCCTTTTGGTAACGTATTCTACATATTCTATCAGTTTTTGTTTGTCTGTGAAGACTTTGAACTCCCCTTCATTTTTGAAGGACAGCTTTGTCAGATACAGAATTCTTGGCTGCCAGTTTTCCTCTTTCAATATCTTAAATATATCATTCCACTTTCTTCTCTCCTCCGTGGTTTCTGATGAAAGTCTGCATTTAATCTTATTGAGTTTCCCTTGCAGTGATGCTTTGCTTTTCTCTTGTTGCTTTCAGAATCTTCACTTTACCTCTGATATTTGTCATACTGAATAGTAGGTGTCTTGGGGTAGGTCTTTTTGGATTTATTCTCTTTGGGGTGAATTGTCCTTCTTTGATCTTGATATTTACGTCTTTCATAAGGGTAGGGAAGTTTTTGGTCAATATTTCCTCAAATATTCTTTCTGCCTCTTTTCCATTTTCTTCTCTTTCTGGGACACTGATAATGTGTATGTTTTGCATTTTGTGTTGTCATTCAATTCCCTGAGACCCTGTTCCATTTTTTTTTTCCATTCTCTTCTCTTTCTTTTCTCCTGTATTTTCCAGTTCAGATGTTCTGTCTTTGAAATCACTAATTCTGTTTTCAAGCAATTCAAATCTGCTCTTTTGTGCCTCTAATATGTTTTCAATATCATCCATTGTCTTTCATTCCCATTAGGTCTGTTACTTTTCTTTGCAGACAGTCAAATTGCTCTTTATGCTCTCCCAGTGTTTTCTTAATCTCCTTTATCTCTTTAGTCATATTTTCTTTCAATTCTTTACGTTGATTTAGGAGAGTTGTATGATTATCATTGATTAATTGTCTTAAATCCTGTGTCTCTTCAGGACATTTGGTTTGTTCTTTTGGCTGGGCTATCTCTTCCTGTTTCCTAGTGTATTAGTCAGCCAAAGGGGTATTGATACAAAGTACCAGAGATCTGTTGAGTTTTATAAAGGGTATTTATTTGAGGTAGAAGCTTACAGTCACAAGGTCATAAAGCATAAGTTACTTCCCTCACCAAAGTCTGTTGCCACATGTTTGAGCAAGGTGGCAGAAGATGACTGTGAAGGTTCAGCCTTCCTCTTCATCTTAAGTCTCCATGGTCCTAGCTTCTTCCAATAACAGCTGTAGGCTGGGATAAGTCTCATCTTTCTCCCAGAGCTCATTTCTCTCCAGGCTCAGCTGCAGCTGTCGGCTATCAGGTTCATTTTCCTCCAGGGGCTTCTGCTGTGTCTGAATCAAAGCCTTGATCATAATTTAACCAAGTAAAAGTGAAACCTCTGAATCTAATACAATCTATATGCCCAGAGGAGCAGACCAGTTTACTAACATAATCCAATATCTATCTTTGGAATTCATAAATAATACCAAACTGCTATACTCCACCCTCTGAATTCCAAAAAGATATAACAATATTCAAAAAAACCTTAAATCAGTAACAGTGCTCAATACAAAATCATATCACAATTAGTTAAAAAAATACAGTTTGTTTGGGGCAAAGTTCCATGTGGTTGTAGGCCTTTGAAACTTACAAAACCATTTATCTGCTTTCAATATACAAATGGACAGACAAAAGATAAACATTTGCATTATCATAAGGAGAAACTGGAAGGGACACATGAGTCATGGGTCTAGAACAGTTCTAAAAAACTGCAGGGCATATGTAGCAGTTTGATATTATTGATGAATTCCAAAAAGCAATATTGGATTATGTTTGTAAACTCATCTTTTCCTCTGGGCATATTAGAGTGCATTGGATTCAGAGGTCTTACTTTTACTTGATCAAATAATGATTAAGGCTTTAATTGGGCCTCATCAGCAAGATGTTGCATCCCTGTCCCCTTGGTGGGTGGGGACTCACAGAGAAACTGCATGCAGAGAAGGGAATTTGGAGTTTTTAAGCTGGAGCCCCAGGAAGTAAGCACACAGAGAAGTTTGGTCGTGAGGAAAGAGAAAAGGCCCCGGGAAGAGAAACAAACCATTTGCCTGATAGTCTACAGCTAGCCTTGTGGAGATAGCAGAGGAGCTGAGCCTGGAGATAAGCAAACCCTGGGAAGAGAGGAACCCAGGAAGCCTGAACCCTCACAGACATCGACAGCCATTTTGCTCTAACACATGGCAATAGACTTTGGTGAGGGAAGTAACTTACACTTTATGGCCTGGTAACTGTAAGCTTCTATGCCAAATAAATACCCTTTATAAAAGCCAACAGATTTCTGGTATTTTGCATCAGCAACCCTTTGGCTGACTAATACAGCATACTTCATTAGATTTCAAAGTCTGAGAGTTATTTTCAAGATGATGGTTTCTTCTCTCTGGAACCTCTTGAGGACCAACCTTTTCCACAGGCTTGTCCAATGGCCATTTTCTTGGTTCCACCCTCATCAAGCATCTGGGTGGTGACTGAGCTCCAGACATAAATCTCTAATTTCCTCGGGTTGATGGCCACACCTTCCCTGACCTCTGGGATAAAGTCTTAATCCCCCTAGTACAGTGAAGTGAAGACAATATCCTCCCTAACTTTTGGCATAGAGGCCCAACCCTCTCAGAGCAATGAGTTGGCGACCTAGCCTTCCCTAATCCATGGGAGACAGCCTCCCCCCAAAACCTATGGGGTGTTAATCTCACCCTCTCTAATCCCTGGGGAATGTGCTCCACACTCTCTGTATTATGGGGCAGTAAAACTTTCCCTGAACAGCAGGCAGGAAAATCCACCCTCTTCAACTACTGGGGCAAACTCACCCTCTCTGTACACATGGGTGGGGTTCCTCTCTTGGCCCAAGGAGATGTCTTAATTCCAGATCTCAGCTTCCATGGTTTTCCTCTTAAAGCTGTTTCTTCTTCAGTCTCTCCTTTCCATGTCCCTTTTAGTCCAAGCTGACAGTGGTTTTGTTCATACAGCTCTCTCAAAAAGCTTGTTGGTTTAGCATGCAAGAAGCAGGGCCCAAGCCATCAGACAGTAAGACTTTCCACAAGTCTTTCTTAGATAACTGCATGTTCAATCCTGATTTACAAGTTCCAGGTTTAGTTAAGTCCTCAAATGGGACACTATCATCTGGAAGCTTGATTTCCAAAGGCTTGGAATTTCCAGAATCAGTTTCTGTTTTCTTTGAGCCCTCAGCTTATCAGTCCTCAGCTTATTTCATTCATCTAGCATTTTGCTATAAGCAGCAAGGAGAAGCCAAGCCACATTCTCCAAGTTTACTTTGGGAAATTCTTCAACTAAATGCACAGGCTCTCCATTTTCAAATTCTGCCTTCCATAAAACACCAGGAGTTAATCTTGTTAAGTTCTCTGCCACTTTAAAACATGGCTCACTTTTCCTCCAGGTTCCAAAAATAGTTTCATCATTTACCCCTAAGGCATCATATAAAGTCTCTTTAGCATCCATATTCCTATCAACAGTCTCTTCAAAGCACTCTAGGCCCTTTCTATTAAATATTTCACAAGTATTTCCTTCTAAAATCTTATAAAAAATAACTTTAGTTTCCATATTCCTATCAAGTCTCTTCAGATCAATCTAGGACTTTTCCATCAGGTATCTCACAATTCCTCCAAAAAATACCCCTTACCCATTTATAAAATCGTTCCAGCATTTTGGTAATTGCAGAAGCATGACCCCACTCCTGGTACCAAATTCTGTATTATTCAGCCAAAGAGGTGCTGATGCAAAGTTACAGAAATCCGTTGGGTTTTATAAAGGCTATTTATTTCGAGTAGAAGCTTACAGTCACAAGGATATAAAGTGTAAGTTACTTCCCTCACCAAAGTCTGTTGCCAAGTGTTGGAGCAAGATGGTGGGCAGTGTCTGTAAGGTTACAGCCTTCCTCTTTCTCTTAAGGCTCTATGGCCCCAGCTGCTTCTGATAACAGTTCTAAGCTGGGATAAGTCTTGACTCTCTCCCAGGGCTCGTTTCTCTCTGGGCCCAGCTGCAGCTGTAGGCTATCAGGCTCATTCTCTTCCCAGGGCCTCTGCTGTGTCTATGGAACTGTCTCTATCCTTCTGTGTTCTTCTCCTGTGTGTTTACTTCCCAGGGCTCCAGCATCAAAACTCTAGTTCTCTCCTCTGCCATGTCATTTTCTCAATGTCCTACTGACATTGCTGAATCAAAGCCTTGATCATAATTTAATCAAGTAAAAGTGAAACCTCTGAATCTAATACAAAATATGCCCAGAGGAACAGAAAAGTTTACAAACATAATCCAATATCTACTTTTGGAATTCATAAGTAATACCAAACTGCTACACCTAGTGTGGCTTGTAATTTTTTGCTGATGTAAAGACATCTGAATATGTTGGTGAATTTACTCTGATGGGCAATTTCTCTCTCTTGCCTATTGTTATTATTTTTTCACAGCTCTTCTTTGATACTTGGTTCAACTTATCCTAAGTATTTAAAGTTGCCTAGCTTAAGTTATCAAAATTGTGCCAGGGACTCACTAATGGGGCACAGATTTTCTCCCAGAAGTTAGACAACAGAGAGATCCAAGTGCAGTTTTTGTCCATGCAATTTCCAGACCAGCCAGCAGATGGTGCTCATTGGCGCACCTTTCTGTGTAGGTTTACCTTTCAATTTTTCTTTGTTTTGGTCTGACTGGAGCCCAAATTCAAAGTGGGCTCTGCTGTCAAGTTCAGTGAAAAAAAAGCCCCCCATTCCCCTCCCTTTTCCCTTGTAACAGCTGACAGGGAGTAAGACATCTGCTCCCCTCTTAGCCATCTGCAAGGAGCCAGGAGTTTTACCCCACTTTATATCCTGGGGAGGGGGAGGGGAGCCCTTCCCAGCAGGTGGGAGGTTTAGTAACTCATGGTTTGTTGTTTCGGGTTCTTTGTCTGTCTATGCCTCATCCTCCTGGGAGTTATGAAGCACTGTTCTGGTCTGTTGACCTCCAAAGCAGGTCCCTCAGACAGCTTTTGGCTCTTTCTCCATTGTTTTTGTGGGAAAGCTGAGCCTTGTGTGCCTAATCTGATGCCATCTTTCCACAATCCTTCTCAATTATCTTTTGTTAATAAAATTTTTATTTTTTATTTTTAAAGGAGCTTTAGATTACATAAATGTTATATAAAAAATACAGGGGATTCCCATATACCCTACCCCTCCCCTTCCTCCAATTTCCCCCATTAACATAATCTTTCATTAGTTTGGTACATTTGTTACAATTGATGAACACATATTGAAGCATTGCTACTAACCATGGTCTATAGTTTATATTATGGTTTACACTTTGCCTCACAAAATTTTATACGTTTTGGCAAAATGTGTAATAGCTAGTACCTGTCATTGTAATATCATTCAGACTGATTCCAATGTCTCAAAAATTCCTCATGTTACACATATTCTTCCCTCTCCCTCCCATCAGAACCTCTGGCAACCATTGTCTTTATGTAATGTTACAAGTTCTACTATTAGACTAATAATAAGTCTACTTTAGTCCATAGTTGCATTGCCCCTTATGTTTGTTCATTCCTCTATCTTGATGATTTTGGGATGGTGATGCCCAACTCTACTTCCAAATGAGAGGGGGCTTTGATCCCATAAGGCAGATGGATTTAACTGTCTTGCTTGCAGTTGAAGATACTCTCTGCTTCTTGGATTGGGCATTTTCCATCATCATCCTTTTGTTAGTTGTCCTGGGTGAGTCTGATGAACTGGAGAGTAGGTATTGGCTGCAACTCTGTTGAAATTCAAGGCTCACCTGGCATATGAACAGCTGGAAGATTTAAGTCTCAGGGACATATATTTAATGGGAACAGTGCTAATTATTGTTTCAAATAAATGGGATATTAGAACCATGTGTAGGAAAATTGTAAATGAGTCTAACTCTGATACATTGAGGGTGATGGATTATCATACATCCAAGGCAAGGCTCACTGATGGGTACCAATTTCCTGGATTTGTCTGTCCTGCATATAGTGTTTAGATTTCTCAAGCCCCCAAGAGCACCTCTATTTGAGGCACTGTTTACTGTGGCAGACAATGAGATCCTCCTGAGACATGCATAGGCGTAACTTCTGGAATGATCCTCTGACTCCCTTTGAAATCTCTCAACCATAAAAACTCATTGGCATTTAATGTTTCCCCCTTTTGGTCTGGGTCTTTCTCCAAATGCATCATTGGTTGGTGCTTGGTATTAATCCCTCAGTGCCGGGAGGCTGATCCCTGGGAGTCATGTCCCACACTGGGGGGAAGGCAGTGGATTTATATGCTGAGTTTGACTTAGAGCGAGGCCACATTTCAGCAACAAGGAAGCCCTCAGGAAATAACTCTTAGGCAATATGTATTACCAGGCCAAGTTTAAATTCACAAGAACAAGGTTTCAAGTACAAGCATCAATATCAAGGGCCTGGTACATTGGCCCACCCTACTCTGCTAAGCACTACCCATGTACTCTAGAGATTCTCACCATTCTATGAGAGAATGTAGTAGGACTCTCCAGTATAGGAATTCAATATTCCATGGGTTATTCTGTGGGTGTCCACCAAGACAACACCCCATGACCATCACCCCATGAGCACACTCCACTCCATAGAGGCATGACCCAGGTGCACCCACATACACACCTTCCCCTCCCACCAACACCCTGGATCAGTAACCCTTCCCTACCACAGCTGCAACCCCTCTGCAACCCAAAACCTCCCCAGATACAAAGCCAACAAAAAAAAAATAACAATAATAAAATAAAAGAATTA
>JAQZBX010059862.1:0-17429 GCA_029593785.1 Cabassous unicinctus
AATAACAAAACCACTTAACATGACACAGAACTGCATTTTGAGTCATATGATCTCTTTCAAGAATCATTTGCTTTGGGAATAGTTTATTTTAATCATTACAATCCTAACACTTGAATATTCTTACTCTTATTTAATGCCTATCTAAATTTTACTAGCAACAATGACACTAAGAAAATATTTGATCACAGGCTTGAAAGTTGGACAAATCAGGATAAGAATTCAGCTGCACCACTTGCTGCCAATGAAACTTTGGGTGGTCATTTAAAAAGGCAGTTTAGTGCAGGAGTTTGAGCTCACTGGTTTGAAACTCAACCTCTCTGGGTTGAAAACCCAGAGGGTACTACTTATTACGTGTCACCTGGCTAAGTTAACTTCTCTAAATCTATATTTCTTTATCTTTAAAATAGGGATGCTGATGATTATGGTGGTGATAATAATAGATACTACATAATTATATTAAAATAAATCTTTATCACAGTTTCTAGCAGATAAAAAGAACTAATAAATACCAACTACCATTATTTAGTTACCTAACTTCTCTGAACTTGAACTTGTCATCTTTAAGAGAGAAATAATATATATATTGTACTATCTATTTTCAACAGTAGAATAAGAGTAATGAAAGTTTCTGGCACAGTATCCCCACATTACAGTTGCCCCAAATCCATTAAGTCTCCTCCCCATTCAAAGCCTAAGTGTACCCTGAAGACTTCACTGTAAGTACATCTTGCCTTAAAGTGTACTCTCTCTACACCCATTTGTCATTGAACAGGCTGCTCAGACAAATATCATGCAATGGGTTGGCTTAAACAATTAGGAATGTATTGGCTCACAGTTTTGGAGGCCAGAAGCTTGTTTCCTCCCTGGGGTCAGTAGCACCCTGTCAGGCTGGTAAACCTTGTGGTTCCTTGGCTTTCCCATCACATGACAATGTTCTCTCCTTTCTTTTCTGCATTCCCTCTGGCCTCTGGCTTCCAGCTCCTCTCAGCAGCTTTCTCTATGTCTAAATTTCTTCTGTTTATAAAAGACTGCAGTAATCTGGATTAAGAACCATCCTCATTCAGTTGGGCGACAATTTAACTAAAATAACATTTTCAAGAGATTCTATTTACAATGTGTTCACCCCCATGGGAATGCAGATTAAGATTAAGAACATGTCTCAATTGGGGTACATAATTCAATTTACCGTACCTACAATAATTCTTTTAGTTTTGTGAGTAAATGTACTATCCTTGCAACTTGACTGTAATTTCTTTATACTAGAAATTAATTGTATTTGCCACCCAATGTCCACTGCCCCCTCTGGTCAGCCCAGAAAATTCTGTAGTTCTGATCTTTCTCTGAGAAAACCCTTTGTCACCTACTCTGAGTCTATATCCTTCCTGTAGAAGTAAATCTACTACCAGTTCTAGAAAGGAGGCTGTTGTAGTTTGTCAAAGGGGTACCGATGCAAAGTACCAAAAATGAGTTGGCTTTTATAAAGGGTATTTATTTGGGGTAAAAGCTTACAGTTCCAAGGCCACAAAAAGTCCGACTCAAGGCACTGTAAGAGGTCCTTTCTCAAGGAAATCAGCTGCCACATGTTGAAGCAAGATGGCGGGCATTCTCTGCCTGGTTTCTGCCTTCCCCTCCAGGCTGTACCATCTTCTGGAGCTCAGGAAAACGAGGCATAGGGCTTGTGTCTAATTACCAGGCCTCTTCTCTCAGCCTCAGCTGCTCTGCTTGCTTCCGGAATTTAGCTGCAAGCTATCAGGCAAATGGCTCATCTCTTCCTGGGGCCTCAGCTGCTTGAGCTTCTCCTTTCTATTACATGGCAGGATCAAATATGGCAGAGCTCTCTTTTCCGGTGTGTTTTTTTTCCGACCCCGTGAGAGGGTGAAGACTCAGCCTGAGTCACGCCTCACTGAGATTAGTCCAATTGAAAAAAGGTCTCACGCCCACAGAAAGTGAACCAGCCCACAAAGATAATCTTTCTCTTTTGGGGAGGATTCATAAAATCATTTCAAACTGCCACAGAGGTATGTGACTCAAGTCTGGCCAATCTAAGTAGCTCATTCCCCTGGTCTCAGTAGTTCAGAAATAGCACATGACCTTATCAGAGCCAAGGAGACAGAGTCTGTGGATTGTGCTGAACATACTCAAAGAGAGGTACATGCTTTTTGCAGCTGGACCTGAACTTTGGAGGATATATAGGCCTGGAGCTCCTTGTTATGATGTAGAGCCTAAAAATAAATGATCATGGAAGAAAGCAGATGCCAGGTTCTACCACAATAATTTGATTTTACTTGGGGAAGGTTTTCCTAAGCAAAAAGTCAACAAAGAAATGATGCTCTAGAAAGAACCTGGCTTTGATGTTACGAAATAAAGAGCTTCATCAGTAATATGTCATTGTCCTCTTTCTGTAGTATAACCTAGATATCTTATTTTTCAATCTCTCTTTGAAAGCACTTTGAAGATCAAGATTTCTCTTTTATTGATTATCCATTGTTATGCATATATTTGAAGATACTTTTGATTTTATTCTATAATCCTCAATCTGAAGGTAGGATTTGATTAACTATGATTCCAACAAAATGGGGGAAATTCATACAGAAAATGTCAGGAAAATGGAAGCATCAGCTCTTTTAGAAATGATACTTCACCTGAAGTAATAAAAGGCTTCAGCTTACAACATGCCTAAAATAGGTGATCTATCCCTTACTATTTGGCAATACTCTCATAAAACCATTTGGAAATCTGTCAGAGATCTTAATTTTAAGCAAATGCCAGAGTGCAGAAAGAAAGAAATCTAAACCATTCTTTTCTTTCCTGTTTTTGTATTTTTGGAGTTTGGATTCTGAATATTATCAATTCCTTAGAATTATTAAAAAGTATTACAGCATATGGCTTTAGTTTTTCAGAAAGAATTCAGAAAAAAAACTTTTTTAATTGATTTATCAAAGTTTTCTCTTTTCAGTATCTCAAGGAAGAAATTTTTTCCAAATTACATAGAAACAAAGAATAGTAATCAACTTTTAATATGTTTGATAATAGAGTTGTAATCTATCAAATCGTAAATTTATAAGCCATACTTGAACTCCTTTTTAAATAGGACGATGACAGTATATTCAGGCATTAGCTTGTGTACTGTGGAGTGAGTTGCTACATGCCGTGTCATGGGAACACAGGCTCAGACACAGCAGACACTTTCAGCAAATGACTGTTTTATTACCTATACAGCACAAAGAATCCAAAAGAGCAGGGGAAGAGATCCCATCATGGCCAGTCCCCCGGGAGGCCAACTCCTCAGGTCGGGGTCGGTGGATGGCAGCGCTGCACACCCAACTTCACATCGGAGGGATCAAATCCTGTGCTGTTTTGAGTGTCAAGTATTTATTCTCCTGCCACTGAGAATTCCTGCACTAATAAGCATCTGGGGCTGCTTGTTCCTGGTTTCTAGGTTTAAGGTCTGGTTGGACCTTTTCATTAGATATAACATCTCCAATTGGCTGTGAAATGGAAATAGACTGAAACATTGTCACACACAGATGGGAGCTGGAGGGTAGGCGAGAGTTGGGAGATAGTCTCTGAGTGTGTGTCTGTGACTTCCCCACATATATGAGAAGAATCATTCAAGGTTCTAACTTTAATATAACCACCAAAATAAAATACTATAAGAATTGCAGCATTTCAAATAAAGCCAGTTTTTAAAAACCTTTAGTATCTAATATCTGCTTTTGCATATAAATTTACATAAAAATCGAAGTCTTGATGTGTCATATACATTAATACATCAATAGAGCAAATGTTTTTAGGCTCCATGTTTTAAGAACTCTAAAAGAGTTCTAAGCACCTAAGTTACTAGAACCCTTTGAATAGAGATCATGATAAATTGGTTGTTCATTCTTTCGTTCATTCTTTCAGCCCTAATTCCTTTCTCAGTGCTAGACCTTGAAAATACAAAGAATGCGAATATTCTCACTGTCCTGATTTTCTGATAATCAGGGTAGGCTAAACATTCACTATATTTGAAACCATGCATGTGTCCCCAGACCTAGTTTTTCTCCCTAGGTCTGGTTTTTAGAATGCTGGTGATAAGCTAAGCCAGATTTAGTATATGACCATCCTGTATGGAAAAAGACTGTAACTCTATGTATCTTTGGTCAACCTTAAGAGATATAGCAGGGGGACGGATGTGGCTCAAATGGTTGGGTGTCCATCTCCCATAGGGAGGGACGTGGGTCCGATCCCTGGGACATCCCAGCAAAAATAAAAAAGAGAAAAATATAGAAGGCACGTGGGCCACTAGGCCCCATGAGTGGGTGAGCCCCCCAGGCCCCGTGCACAGGTGCACTGCCAGGCCCCGCGCGTGGATGAGCCCCCTAGGCCCCGTGTGTGGGTGCGCTGTCAGGTCCCGTGCACAGGTGCGCCGTCAGGCCCCGCGAGCCACACAGCAAGACGATGACATAACAGGAGAGTGACACAAGGGAGAGCCAAGACGAGACATGCCAAAAAGCCAGGAACTAAGGTGGCACAGGTGGTAGGACACCTCTCTCCCATATTGAAGTTTCCGAGGATCGAATCCCAGTGAAGACAGGAGGAGAAGGATGAGAAGAGAGGGCAGGAAATGGACACAGAGATTTGCCCAGCGAATGGACACAAAAACAGCAAAAACGGGGGGGGGGCGGTTAAAAATGGATAAAAGTAAATAAATGGCTAAATAATCCTTAAAAAAAATGTATAGGGGAGTAAGATATGGACTATAGTTAGTAGTAATACTTTGACAATGCTCTTTCATAGTTTGTTAACAAATGTTTCACAACAGCACAGGGTATTTGTGGTGTGATGTGTGGGAGCCTTGTACAATGTTATGCATGTTTGTTTTGTAAGTTCACAATGTTTACTGAACACTTATAGTTCATGTATGTTTATGTATGAATGATATACTTCAATAAATTGTTTTTAAAATTTTGGAAAAAAAAAAGAAAGAAAATACAAAGAAAAATAAGATGCTGTCCATGAGGAGTACATAATCCCATGAAAGAACAAACCATGTAAACAACTACAGTTTAACATGGCATTTTGACAGAAATAAGTAAACAAAGGGACAGATTTGAAGCACAGAGGAGGGGACAACTATCGTTATCTGGGAGTTAACAAAGAGTTCACAAGAAAGAACACTTTATGTGGATCAAGAACAATGAGCAGAATTTACCAGAGAAGTCCTTTACATTGAATTCCTTCTATTATAAGGAAATTTGAAAGAGATGTTTTAAATAGCTATTATGATTTTTTTTTAAGTTCCTAAAAGCATTAAGAGACATTTAAGGCAGAATTTTGGAATGTAATAACATGACTTTATATCAGCTTAATTATATGAGAAGGGCCATGATTATCATGGTTATAACCTCAAATCAGCAACAGAAATCATTTCACCTGAGTTTTATTGGGACCAATTGTGCACTATAATGAAGAACTTGGCTAGTCTTTGTTCTCAGTTCCAGGGAAAGAAATCTCTGAACCTTTGGAATTGCCTGTGATAGGAGTTTTTTTTGTTCCTCCCAATGGGCCCAGGACCATACCTGTTAGCTCATATGCTAATGAGATGACAGGGCGGGACCAACCAGACCTGTAATCTTAAACTGACTGGGGGTGGGGCTGGCCCCACCAAAGAGACCTAAATCACATGATTAGGGAGTTAGGGCTTTCAGCCATCTCATATCAGCCCCACCTTCCTGACCTCTGGGAAAGGAGGAGGCCTAGAGATTGAGGTCAACCATGTGGACACTGATTCTCTCACTCACGCCTACATATTGAGACCCAGACACTTGAAGCTCCAATGATCTTCAATGATTGAGAAAATACATCTCTGTGCCAGGATGGGGACACATTCTGACTCTGCATGGAGAGGACACAGAAGCTTGCTTTTGAGACCCTCCCAGACCTTATCCTATGCATCTCTTCTTTTGACTTCTTTGTATCTTTTTATTATAATAAAACATAATCATAAGTTTAGTGCTTTCAGTGAGTTCTGTGAGTCATTCTAGCACATTGTTGAACCTGGAGTGGGGATGGTAGGAACCCCCAAATGTGTACCCAGTTGGTGCAGGAGGCCTGGGCCCAAAACTTGCAACTGGTACCTGAAGGGGAAATGTGGAGAGGATGCTCCTTAAACTGAGGAGTCTGGCCTAACTCTGGGTCCTTAGAGTCAGAATTGAAGTGGACTGAGTGACTCGGCAGTCTCTGCAGTTGCAGATTGAAGTTAATTGAAGTTTCTGATTCCAATACAGTTGGTGTCAGAAGTTGTTGTGGACGTTGATATTCCACACAGATGGGAATTAAAATCTAATCCTGGGAAAATTTTAAAAGTCTCAAAAATAGCAACCACTTGCCAATAAAGAACAAAGACCCAAAACATTATGATGTAGGTTTTACCTGTGGTTGTAATGGGGAGAAAGGTGAGGGAAGGACAATATACAAAATTCCATGCTATAGTTGCAGAATCCCAGGTGCCCTTCAGTGGCTCCCTTATAACTCACGCCTGTGAGGGGGAATCAGAATAAAGAACTGGTCTACGGGAGGATGAGTCTCAGGTTTGCCAAGACACAGAGCCTGGCAGACATCAGTGAGCCTGGTTAGGCTTGTTCCACATGAATTAATTCTACTATCATCTTGGTAGGAAAACAGTCCAAGAAGTATATTCCCTCTTGACTCAAGATTGCTGAAATAGCTCTCTGCCTTTCAATTAATCCATTGCTAAAGCTCATTTTCATAGCATGTCAGCTGCTGAAACGGTGATAATGATAGTTTTTAATTAACCCAGTAAGTTTAGAAGAAAGGAGGAAGCAGAATGTGCCTTGGCTCCAGGGCATAAGCCAACTTTAGAGAAGAGTGATGTTAAGACCTCACACTTGCCAGAAGCATCTCTTCACTGCATTCAGATTCTGGACACAAACATTTATAAGACATTTGACAAACCATTTTTTTTTAAGTCTCCCGAGGGAATAAGGTTCCCCCTAAATGTCCCGTAAGTAGCCATTTCCACAGAAATGCTATGCATATTTAACATAATCTCCTGTTACTAAATTTGTCTTGATATTGTCTCCATTTAGTAATCAAACTCAATTACAAATATGCCTTCGAATGTTAAAAGAAGAGATAATTCAGTTTTCATAGTTTAACATTTTCCTTGTTTCTCAATGTGTCCACAAAAGTGGGGAAATGTTCTCGATTTAAGATCCTAAGAAATTCTATCAAATAATGCTTACACTTAATTTTTATGTAAGGCAGTTATATTTGTAAGTTTTTGTAGTAATTGCTCAGATCATAAGACGCAGAATTGGCCTTTCGGCTGGTTTCAGGACATATGAGAATGAATCCCAGAAAACTTGGTAATGCCATTTGTTCAAGTTCCACAAAATGAAATGTATTTGGTCCAAGCTGGTTCATCTAGAGAGACTAAGAATTAGGGGCAACGAGTTTATGCAGGGCCAAGTGTAAAATGTACTGTACATTATGTAATACTGAGAATAATGAGGTGCCCTGGTCCAGGTGTGATGATATCAATAACCACACAAAATTGAATTTTGAAGCACTTTAGCCTCTTGTAATCAAGGTTGGCACATTAAGGGGAGCATTTGAGCTTCCAGAACTTCTAACGTGGTCCTTATTAACCCAGATTTATCATCAGCAATTGTGTAAGGTATTTTGGGGTGACCCAGAAACACCTCATTTTGTCACTGGAAAATGTCTCTGATCTTTCTATTATGTTACCCAACTGGTGAACTATGGCATATTGACATGCATCCACTGGTTTAGAAGGGTCTGGGGAATGCTGATGCTATCAGGCCTTGGGGATGGAGTCCCCCCATTGGATGGCTTTGACTTCAATAAGCTTTTCCCAGGATTCCTCAGAAAAGAGTTGTAATTAGGGCCAGGCTCATCTACAGGACCCACAGATAGGGAGTACAAGAAGTGACAGCATGGAGCACTCACTGCTCCTCTGTGGCAACTCGAGTTTCCCCAGGATCACCTGGACAATTGTTTTAACAGCCTGGGGCAGACCACATCACCACCCATCTTGCTTAAGAGCCATATGGAGTTGCGAAGTGGCAGAAAGTCCAAAATTGTGTTCAATTTGCAGAGGGGCAGTGGGGGAACTGGTTAAGACAGCTCCAAGCCTGGCTCTCAATCTGTTTTCCTATCTGTCCTATACTTCAGTCTGATGGTGACATCGTATTCATCTAAGAAGCTGCAAGGTAAAGCATGCAAGTGCATTCAGTAAATAGAACTTGATTGTTGTTTTGAAATCTTTGGTATAAAAAAAAGCACAACTAGAACTGAAATCCATTTGAATTCACCATAAGAAAATTTAACATAACATTTGACACTGAAAGAAAACAGAAAAGTTGTGGTACTCTTTAAATATTTTTAACTGTTGAAAAATTTGAATTGCTGTAAATATAAGAGTTTTAAAACAAAGTCTCTTAGGGAGCAGATGTGGCTCAAGTAGTTAATCACCTGCTTCCTACATGGGAGGTCCCAGGTTTGGTTCCTGGTGTCTCCTAAAAATAAATAAATAAATAAACAAAGCAAAACAAATGAAAAAATCAACTCGGGGAGCCAGTGTGGCTCAGTAGTTGAGCGCCAGTTTCCTGTATATGAGGTCCTGGGTTCAATCCCCGGTCTCCAGAACCAAAAAAAAAAAAAAAAAAAAAAAAAACCCACCAAAGTTTCTTATCTATGGTAATTATCAACTATTGAAGAGATTATCATGAAAATGTCTTGATCTGGAATTGTGTGTTCACTAAAGCATGTTCAGTTTCCTAAAATTTTTAAACAATTTTATTTGATGTGTGTACATACATTCAATGTTTGATGTCTTTCAAAAATATTTTGTATTTAATTTTTCCTTCCATAATTATAGAACATAAAAAAATTAATAACTTTTTCTCCATGCCCTTCCAAAACTTCTCCATGTAACCCCCGGGGACCAAACAAATACATCATTTTCTATGTATCCCATTACATAAAAAGGGCTGGGAAGCACTTCTTTAGATAAATAAACTTGTTCTGATTTATCCAGTTTGGTTTGTGACTGGCCTAACCATCAATCTGAAACTGCAATTGACATTTGTCAAGAGAGTGGTCATGTTAGTATGTAGCCCAGATATTCCAGGGCTGCACCAGCATGGGGTTACCAATGAGATAACATAAATATGCAACAGCAGTTGCCACATCTTTCACACACCTCTCACCTCAGTTCTCAGTAATCTAAAAGTCCCCAACAGAATCAGTCCCCAAACCTTAGTAAACTATCAGTTATTGTGGACCACAGTTCACAAACCCCTGGGCTCCACCTGTGTCACTCCAGTGATCCACCTCCAGGTCACAAGTTTCCAGAACCACTCTATCCAGGCTACTTCCTTTCCTGGCATGTGGAAGGTCAGAAATCCTACCGATGCTTAGGTACGTACCCACAACCCTGATGCTAGCCCACCACTCTGCTTAAGAACTGCTATAACTCTACCAACAAAGAGAAATGAAATGGTTTGCTCTCTCTTGTATTGGGCCCTTTTAGTGGTGGCCCGAGAGATACTAGGTCCTGTTGTAGCTCATTTAGCTTTATACATGCAGAGATTTTCTCCTCCTATGGAGAAGAATAGCTGGGTTGGAGCAGGTTAAATAATAGCAATAACTATTCCTGCAACTACACACTCCTCCCTGCCATCTTTCTGTTGCAGTGCATTTTCTTCTTCCAAACTTTCTTCCCTTAGCTTGTATTCTCTCCCAGGCACCCTAGAGTTCCTTCTTAACTTTTGACTTCCCCTACTATCCCCCACCCCAGCTCAGTGTTTCAGTCATGCCTACCTGAATGTCAGTTAGTTCCCCAAGAATATCCTCAGACACCCCTCCCCAACGAAAAAAAAAAAAAACCTGCCAGTGCAAATGCTAATAAGAAAGAGTACCAGCTTCTTTCTCTAATAGGATTCAACTGGAACAGTAAATCTTGTATTACTGTGGCAGTTTGATATAGTTATGAATTCCAAAAATAGATATTGGATTATGCTTGTAAACTGGTCTGTTCATCTGGGCATGATTAAGTTATGATTAGGGCTTTCATTGGGCCACTCAATAGGGTGTTGAGCCCCACCCCTTGGTGGGTAGGGTCTCAAAGATAAAGACATGGCAAAGGACAGAGTTGGAGTTTTTTAATGTTGGAGTTCTGATGCGTAGTCTTGAGCTGGAGCTTGGTCGTGAGGAAAGAGAGAAGGCCCCAGGAAGAGAAGCAAGCCATTTGTCTAATAGTCTGCAGCTGGCCTTGTGGAGATAACAGAGCACCTGGGCCCAGAGAGCGGCAAGCCCCAGGAAGAGAGGAACCCAGGAAGCCTGAACCCTGGCAGACATGGGCAGACATCTTGCTCTAACACGTGGCCATAGACTTTGGTGAAGGAAGTAACTTAACGCTTTATGGCCTGGTAACTGTAGCTTCTACCCCAAATAAATACCCTTTATAAAAACCAACCGATTTCTGGTATTTTGCATCAGCACCCCTTTGCCTAACTGATACAATTACCTTAAGGCAAATGTATACATAGACAATCTTCAGAGACTATGTACATATAAATAAACTCTTTACTTTTGGTAGACACATATTAAAGGTGAAGATCACTTTATTCCATTGTGAACATGAACAAATATGATAAGGTACCAAATACTCTGATATGCTTAATTAACACCTCGAGAGATTAGCTTTAGGCTGTTGGTAAACTTCATGGTTGGCCATGCTTGCTTAATAAATACTAATGGTATCAAGTAGGTTTGTAAACTCTGTGAATAGTGCAAAAAAGTCTTGGTACAGTTCATTGTAATACTTCTGTCTCAGAGCAAAGATAATTTACATGGCATAGTCCTATATTCCAAAGCCACATTGCTATTCCATGAGTAGGTTACAAAAATCTTTCCAAATATTTAAGCAAACTAGGCCATAGCTAAATGAAAATATCAATGGGGATGCTCAGGTAAACTTTTCCAACCCACATGATCTGAGCATTATGAAAAGTTAGATCCTCAATTGATTTGGGACTAATCTGGAGTAATGCAGACTGTTAATTATTCATTTAAGAAACTATACAAGAAAAATTTTATACAAAGCTCTAAAAATTTTTACTAGATATGTAATAATTAAAACCTCTGAGTGAATCAAGCTACTAACACACTGATATATATAAGAAGTACTGTTAGAAACTAAAGTCCTCAACATGGCTTGCCAGTCTTTTCATGATCTGCCTGAGCCTTCTTTCTATCTCCTGTCAGCCACAGCAGCACCCCGCTGTGCTTCATAGAAATCTCTGAACACAACAGACTCTCTCAAGTCTCCCTACCTTCCTTCCTCTTGGAAGATCATTTCCCTCCTGTTCATTTCACAAATTTCAACTCATCTCTCAGGAAGTATCATAAAGATTGCCTCCCCTGAAGTTTTCTCTGAATTCTTACACCGCCAGGCAGAGTTATATTATATTATAGTCATTTGTTTGCATCTTCTTCTGCTCTACTCTTTGGTGAGTGACTTGGTTGGCATCCAGAACTGAGCCCTTCATACAAGTTTGTCCTCTGGGACACTGAGTACATTCCCTGGTCGGCTGTGAGAAAGGACAAGGGAGAAGTCAGATGTACTGAGAACCAGATATGAGCCTGGCACAGCGCTCAGTGTTAGATACTGTACATACAGTTTTACTCTGTATAACATTATTAGGGAGGTAACATTATCCAATTTAACACATATTTCAAAACATATTCCAGATGAATAAAAAGTTAAATATAAAAAGTCAAACTGTTGAAAGTTTAGAAAATAATGCATTTGAATATTTATCTGATCTCTGTATGGAAAAGGACTTTTCATGCTTAAAAGCAATGGAGAAAATCATAAAAAGATAGCTTGCCTACATATGAAGTCAATGTATCAAAAAGTCTTTTAAAAAGGCAAAATTGTTATAGTTTATAAAGGATTAATATTCTTAGTTAGTTAAGAGATCAAAAAGACTTGGAAGGAAAATTCAAAATAGAAGAAATACCAAAGATTAACAGGCATATGAAAAACATTTACAATAATAATCAAATCTGCAAACTGAAAAATGTGATGACATTTTGCAAATGAAATTAAATATAAAAATAATGAGCAATACTGACAAGGATACAATGGGACAAGCACTCATATCAGTGGTTAGAATTTAAATCACTTCAATCCTTATTTAAATAAATTTAGCAATGTATATAGAGTCTTTTTTTTCTTTTTTTAAGATTTATTTATTTACTTGATCCATTTTAAACCCCCCCTTCCCCATTTGCTGTTTTGTGTCCATTCACTGGGCAATTCTCTGTGTCTGTTTCATCTCTTCTCATCCTTCTCCTCCAGTCTTCACCAGGATTCGATCCTGGAGACCTCCGATGTAGGAGAGATGTGTTCTGCCATCTGCGCCACCTCGGCTCCCGGTTTTCGGAGGCTTCGGAGCATCTCGTCTTGTCTCTCTCCTTTTACGTCATCATCTTGCTGCATGGCTCCCAGGACCTGGCGGCTCACCAGCACACAGAGCCTGGCAGCCCATGCGCCTTCTCTCTCTATATATATTTTTTTTATTTTACCGGGAGGTCCCGGGGATCGAACCCGGGTCCCTCCATATGGCAGACGGATGCCCAACCATTTGAGCCACATCCGCCCCCTGTATATAGAGTCTTTATTCCATTTCCACTAGAAACTCCACTTCTAGGAATCTAGCCTAAAAAAATATTTTGTCATTTAAATAGGGATTTGTGCAAAGCAACAGTCATTCTGACACTAATTATAAGTGGAAATTTTTAAATAATATCTTGATCAAGATGAGAAATTATATAATCCATAGTAAATTTATATAAGGAAATATTAAGCCGCTACTAAAACTCATCATTATGAAGACTTTTAGTAACTTTAAAATATGTTTGTGACATATGCTGATCAAAATAATATGGAATTACGTATACAACTATGTAAAAAAGCACAGAAAAGAACTGCAGGGCTATATATTCAAATGCTTATAGCAGGTAAAATAAGTAGCACAGCATGTAGATCTGCTAACATGTTGTATTTCATACAATTTTTCTGTTCTTCTAAAATTTTCTACAACTCAGTTTTATTTTTTAAATGAAAAATTACTTAGTAGCAGCATTAGTTACAACAGCCAAAAAATGGGAACAACCCAAATGCCCATCAACTAATGGATAATAAAATGTGGTACCCATAAAACAGAATACTATTTGGCAATAAAAAGGAAAGAAGTAATGATGCATGTAACAACGTGGATGAACTTCAGAAATATTAAGCTCAATGAAAGATTCCAGACTCAAAGAGAACATGTTTTATGATTCTATTTCTATTAAATGTCAAAAATAAATAAATAAATACATAAAAACAAAGAGTAGATTAGTGGTAGCCAAGGACTGGAGTGAGAATGGGAGTGACTAAATGGGTACAAGGTTTCTTTGTAGGGTGATGGAAATGTTCCAAAATTTTATTATGTTGATGGTTGTACAGCTCTGTAAATATATTAAAATTCATTGAATTGTACACTGAAAGCAGGTGAAATTTATAGTATATACATTATATCTCAATGAAGCTGTTTTAAAATTTAATTTAATTAGGCTCCAAAAAAAGGGGGTTGTGTGCTAGACAGAACTCAGAGATGGCCCCCAAGATTCCCACCCTCCATTGTATTCATCCTAAATCCCCTTCCCTTGAATGTGGGCAGGATTTATGAATTTGATAGGGTGCTATTCCCATAGTTGAGTTACACTATATGGCAACAGGGATCTTGCACATGTAATTCAGGTTCCTAATAAGTTGACTTTGAATTAATCAAAAGAGAGTCTATCCTGACTTGAGTCTGACCTAATCACGTAAGACCTTAGAAGAGATGAGAGAAATTCAAAGCAAGAGGCTCCCTCCTATTGACCTTGAAGAAAGCAAAATCATATTGTGGGAAGAGTAAAGCACATGGCAAGGGCCTGGGGGTGGTTTCTAGGAGCTGAGAGTGACCCCTAGCTGACAGCCGGCAAGAAAACAAATCAGTCTTCCATCTGCAAGGAATTGACTTCTGCCAACTACCTGATGAACTTGGAAATGGATTGCCCCTTCGTTAGGCCTCCAGATAAGAATGCACCCAAGCCAACAATTTGATTTCTGCCTTAGCAGAGAACCCAGCCAAGTCCTGCCCAGGCTTCTGACTTACAGAACTGTTTAATTCGTTACACAGCAATAGAAAGCAGGAGTATGGTGAGGAGGAAGAGGGAAAAATAATTTTATCAATATCAAGCAATGCCTATTGAATTTCACTTGGAAGAGGTCATTAATATCAATACCATGGCACACAGTTTCAGAGACTAGAAGGCTTGCTCATCCCAGGGTCAGTATCTTCTGGCTGGCCTGCAATCATTGGGGTTCCTTAGCTTTACCATCACAAATCACTGCACATGTTGATGTCTTCTTTCTCTTCCGGGTTCCATTGACTTACAGCTTCTGGCCGCTCCCTGTGGCTTCCTTTCTGCATTGAATTTCCTCTGCTTATAAGGACTTCAGCCATATTGGATTAAGGCCCATCCTCATTTAGTCTGGGCACACCATAGTTAATAACATCTTCAAAGGTCTTATTTACAAATGGGTTCATACCCACAGGACCAGAGGTTGGAACTTGAACATGTCTTTTGTGAAGGACATGATTCAATCCCCAAGAAGTGTCTAAAAGTTTTAAAGTGAAATTCCTTATGATAAAACCCATATCATATAGGTTGCTGAACACCTGAAGAACCAACATTTCCTCAATGCTGCCTTCAAAATACAAAATGCAATGATTTTAAGCTAATGGGCAGGTAACACCTCAGGGACACATTTCCTAAGCAATGTGCTATTTGCTAGGTGGGGAATTGGAAAAACAGCCAGCTATGTTAACAAGTCTAGGAGTTCTTTTAAAATAGAGGTTTTGTGCTGAACAAATGTGCAGGAAGTATTGCCCCAAAGGGATGTACTCTTGAGATCAATTTAATTCTTAAATCAAACCTAGCCTTAACAATGAAAGCTCCGTAAGGGCAGACACCATATCTATGCTATGCAGTTTATCCCTTGAGTACACCAGAGCGACAGACACAAAAAAAGGTATTTTTTTAAAAGTTTGCTGCATGAATCAATACTCAAAGATTTTGGTCACTCAGTCATTGGCTTTATAAACATACAAATTTGTCAGAAGCAGCATATTCAAAAGGTGATACTTTGGGAAAATTGTTACTGCTGTATTTATGAATTAATTTTCCTGTAATAGTCACTCACCTATTCTCCACATAGTTTTTGGAAAATAGCTGGTGTTAATTTGAAATTTACCAGAAAACAAATATGTACCAATTTCCTGGTCCCTCTTATGAATACCCAGCAATCTAGAACAAGAATAGCCGTGGCCATATTTAACTCCTTAACACAGTAGTCTAAAGAACCCACTAATGGTCTGACTGTAAAAAAATGCATATACATGTATTTTTAATATAATTTAGAATATGTATATACACATGAATATTATCATAACCCTGCTATAGAACTATTCTTGAGTCTGTAGTAGCATGTTGCCTTAAGTAAAGTCCCTTGTAACGAGATAATTCAATATCTAAAGTCTATAACATTTAGATAAGACTAACCTTGGACAGAATTCTGTTCTATAAAAAAAAATAGTATTATAATGATATTCTTATGTATTTTAATAATTGTTCACAAAAAGATTCCAAAGGTTAAAGTAAGAATCCATGTTTTTCTGTTAATAGAGTATAATTGCTTGTATTGGAACTAAACTTTAAAGGCCTTTATCTTGAATGCCATTAGTAACAGTTTGAATATTTTAAATGTTCACAAAGATTCTACAGGGAATCCAAAGTGCTCAATGTAGAAGCATGTCTTCAAAGAAGTGGAGCATAATCATCATTAAAACTCTATTTTCTGAAATGATATCTTCACTTTGAAATGAAATTAAGATGAGTGATATATTTACTATTGCCATATTAAATATTCAGCCAATTATATAGCTCCAATATTCTATTGTAATGGTTGAATTCCTTTACCCATTACATTGTCCACCTCAAACATTTCACTTCACATATTAAACCATGTATCTCCATAAACATTTCTTCATTTAAGGGTATTGGTCTTGATGATACATCTTCTTGATACTTTTTGATGATGTAATTTCTTTTCTATGGCTCTAAACTCATTTGTCTGTTTGTTTTATAATATGAGCCAGAACACCATTTCATGTACATATGTAATGACCTGCCCAGATCAGAAATACTATTTAATCAAAGTAATGATGTTTCCATTACTCTATTATGCTGAGTTACTGACATGATATGCAATAATAATAAAATAACCTTAACATCTCCTGACTAAATTTAAACATTCAGTATCAGAAACTACACACAAAATTATCATTTCCTTTGATACTAAGCTTTTGTTCAAAGAAACTGACTACCAAAGGCTACCAGTCTTTTGAAAACATTTAATTCAATGTATAAAATCTGTTATTATTGGTTCCATTAACACAATTAATGTCATGACTTTACCCAAACCCTCAACTCTATATGTGTCCTGCTTCCATCACTATTCTGAAACCATGTGTTCCCTGAGGGATGGATGAGGAGGAGCACAAATCATTCATGGTCTTGGAGGCAGAATGAGCAGTAGTAGAAAGATAAGAAACCAGGGGGTCCTTTCTCACACTGCCTCTGTCACAATCAGCTAGATTTTTGAGCAAGTCACTTAGCCTTTCTTGACTTATATTTTCTTATTAGGTTTGAGAATATTTGGGGACCCTTCAATCTTTAAAATTATTAGTCTATTAATTAAGGTATGACCCATATCCCCATTTCTCCAATCCTATTTATCTCCCTAATTCTAGGCAGTCTCAATATGTGTTGTTCTCAGTCCTACAGAGGTTCTCCATCCCCACTATAACTCTGGTTTCACCTTGGGGAGCTCCACACAAGCAGTGCACTACTGGAAGACCGTGGACCACAAAAGGGACAGGCACAGCCTTCATTTGTTTCAAAAGGAGATGCCTGGGGGGAAAAAAGAGTCCCAAACATGAATTAAGATGACTTTACCCAGGAAATATAGATGAAATCGGTTATATACAAGAGAACAGAAGGTCACTAAATTCAAAACGAGGGCAATATTAAACTCACAACATTTCCACATGATGTTTATCAAAGCATTTTTTTTTTGCTTCTATTAGTTGGTATATACTAATAAAAGATACAATTCATCCAAAGTGCCCAATCAACGGCACTTGGCACAATCACATAGTTGTGCATTCATGACTTCAATCATTATCAGAGCATTTTCATTATTTCAATAATAATAATAAAAAAAAAAAAAAACAAGAAAA
>JAQZBX010059863.1:0-17434 GCA_029593785.1 Cabassous unicinctus
AGGCTCAAGCTAAGGAGTGGCTGGGAAGAGAAAGTTGTTTTGAATTAGATGAGACATTGAAGCTTCGACAGTACAAAAGACGGAACTTTTTAATAGCTAGGGGGAAAAAATGAGACTGTTCATTCATTTCTAAGAATGACCAGAAAAGCTAGAGGATGCGCAGAAGATTTCATCTGAGAAAAGGAAAGAATTATTCAATAGAATGAATTAATGGAGCAGAGTTAAAATACTTTCTGCTTGCAGCCTACCAACTCCAGTTCATTCTATAAACTGGTTTCAGGTATTTTATCAGTTTAGTGCAATAGTTAAGATCATGGGTCTTAAGCCAGACTTCCCGGGCTGTCTAGGATTTAATCCCAGCTCTTATCCTCCCTGTGCCTTGTTCATAAAAAATGGGACTGGTAATAGAACCATGGGGCTATTGCAGAGGGTGAAAACTGTAAGGAATTAGGTTTATACAGTAGAGGCTGCCTCATAGTAAGTGCTAGCTGCTATTGTGATTTGTCCCCTGCAATCCTAATAAGATGTGATTATTCTCATTTTACTGAGGGTCAGAGACGTTAAGGAGGTTGCTCAGAAGCTAGTAAACAGTGGTGATAGAATTTGAAGCCTGGTCACTTGAACTGCAGATTCCCCTGTTCTTTACAATCAGGCTATCACAATCCTTTGTGAAAAGACCCAATCTCTCTGAGACTCGGGATTCTCTTCTGTGAAGTGGGGATACAAATAATTCCTACTTCAGAGAGTTTATGTGAGATTAAATGTGTTAACACACATAAAGCCCTTAAAGCAATCCTGGATAAAGATTGTTGTTAGCACGTTTTAGCCAGTCTCTCAGGGTTCAAATGCTAGCTGTGTGACCTTGGGCAAGCTACTTAACTTCTCTGGGCTTCAATTCCTCATTTTTGAAATAGAGTAATAATAATACCTACTTTTATGGTGATATGAAGATTAAATATGTCAAATTATATAAAGCACTCAGACTGATATAAAAGGGCTCAGAAGAGCCTGAGCTGGGGTTCAAAGCCAGGTCTGTCAGATTCCAGAATCTATATGCTTTCTATTGCACCCCAGGGAATGCAATTGTAAAAGCCACAGAACATGACCCAAAAACAGCCCTCCCCGCCAAGCTGTCAGAAAATCCCAGAAACACATGGTCAATTGCATTGTTTCATACCCTCCAATTGGTAAGGGACTTGATAGTCTCCTTCCCCCAAAAGCATGGGGGGTGGGGGGACAGGACTGCCAACCTGCCTACCCACAGGCTACTGGGGCCCACAAATGAAATCCCAGGCTGGGCTGTTGGATTCCATTTCCTTCCACAGCAAGAAAACAGGGCCCCTTGGTTATTTTCTGGGATTTATGGTTTTGAATTCTCTCTCATCTAAAGTCAAAAATGTCTGTGCCCCTACATCTGGGAGAAAATGCACTCATTTCCAAAGCTGTTGGGGTTTGAGTCCAGCCAGAAATGGTAAGTTTCTAGCCCTCCAAGGGGCCACCTTCTTCCCTGGTGTCCCTGCTTGGCCCCTGCCTTGTCTGCTTGAGAGGAGGTCAAACACAGAAGGTGAACTGGAGGCCTCGGCCCTTGGAGGGCAGGTGATGGGAGGGGAGGGAAGGCGAGAGAAGGGTGAAGGGGTATGTGCACCTTGTCCAAGGCCGAGGGGCTTGTGCCAGAGGGTGAGGTGCTCTGCAACCAGCTCATTAATGCTAACTGCTGTTTATTGAGCACCTGCTGTGTGCCAGACACTGCTCCCCAAAGCCCTCCGGATTCATCATCTTAATCCTTACAGAGCAGGCATCACTTTCCTCCCCTCTCATAAAGCTGGAGACTGAGCTCAGAAAAGCCCTCGGACATGCTCAAGGTCACAGAGTTAATCAGTGACGAAGGAGGGGCTCCTACCAGGTCTGCTAGGCCCTGGGACCCTGTGCTCCTTCCACACCAAGAAGCAGATCAGAGTCTGGGTAAGTGAAGGCTCCAGGGCTGGTTTGCCCATGTTTGAAGCCCAGATCTGCTGGTTCCAGGCTGTGTGACACTACCAGCTTCTCTCTGTGCCTATGTTTCCTATAAAATGGGGATAATGAGAATTCCCGTTTCACAGAGCTGCTGTAAGGATTAAATGAGTTGGTGCTTTAGACCCAGGGTCTAAAACAACGCCTGGCATATGGAAGCATGATACAAGCGGGGCCTTATCGTTGGTATCGCCCTGAACAGGGCTTGCGTCCCGGTGGGCACATGGTTCCTCCAGGACTGGGTCCCCTTCCCGAAGGCCAGAGAAGTGTCTCTAGGCCAGCAGTTCTCAAAGTGTGTTCCCCTGGTCAGCAGCAGCAGCACCTGGGAACCTGCCAGAAATGTAAATCCTCAGTCCCCACCCCAGGTGCCGGGAACCAGAAGCCAGGAGTCCAGCAACCTGCGCTTGAACAAGTCCTCCAGGGGATTCGGACCGTGGTCCTGGTTGATAACCATGGCTCCAGGCAGTAGGGTCAGCTTGGGTTCCTGAGCCGGGCAGATCTAAGTTCAAAATTGACCCAGGTCTTTTCTGGGGTGGCTTAGGTGGAGCCTGAAACTTTCTGGTTCCTAGTGGTCTCACCCATAAAGCTGCTGTGAGGATCAAATGGGATGATGTGTTGAACGTGTTTCTTTAACTGTAGGCTGCTTCACAAAGGTGAGTTATGAGGTTACCAAAAGTCACATCCCCCCTAGACGTGCCCTGTAGAGCCTACCTCCCTGGTCGTCCCTCGTTGGGAGGATGCCCAATCATTTGGGGTGACTGAGAGAGGGAAAGAGCCAGGTAAATGCACACAGGCTCTGCCCCACCACTCGTGAACCAGCTGCAAGCTCCCCTGGAGTCACAGCATGTGGGAAACTGACGTTACCGTACAGCAGAAAGCTCCAGACCAGGATCCGGGGACAATGAGGAGGACATGATGTCAGGACCAGGCCAGGCAGGGCCTGAGAACCACAGCCAGGAGGCCTGGGAGAACCTGTGCCAAGGCAGGATTCAGGAGCCTCACTCCAATCCTGAGCTGGTCCTGAAATGTCCCCTTCCTGCATGCAGCTTCAAAGTCCTGAGACCCTAAGACTCTGTGGGTGGGGATCGTGGGGGGGCCAGGAGAACTCTAGGTCAGGCTGCTATAGCCAATACCAGATGGCCCTGCGGCCTGGGCTGGCAGGTCTGGGAAGGCTGCTGGGCGCAGCCAGGAACCATGCTTCTCCCTGCCATTTATTTCAACAGCTCCGGAAGGTCACTTTTGCAAGACTCTATTGCATCGGGAATCTGCCCCAAGCTTCCCAGGCAAACCTTTTCTGCTTCTCTCCACTGGGAGGGTTTTGCAAGCCCTGCCTCCTGCCCGGGAGACACTTTGAGCACAGCTGAGGTTCTGAGAAAAGCCAGAGGCCCCAGGCAAAGCCTCGCCGCCACCCCCCCACCCCCACCCCAGCGCTCGGCAAGGATGAAGCTGTCTCCTGCTTTCGGCTGCAGCTTTGAAGGGCTGAAAACAAGGGGCTCCTCCCAGACCTGACTCTGGCAGCTGGAGGCCCCGTGGCCAGAAGCTTCTCAGCTCAGCCCTCCACCTGTGCAGCTCATTCGCTCCACCAAGGAGAGGAGGCAGGTGAGGCTTGAGCCCTGTGATCCCCAGCTCTCTCCCCAGGCCCGAGGCTCTCCTCCTCATTCCAGGCCACTCATCTCCTATTTGCCCACCGGCCCTGGCAGGCAGCTCCCTGCCTCCCTGCCTCTCAGAGCAGTCCATGCTCCCTTGACCAGGGATGGCTTCAAGGGTGCACAACCTGTGCGGTCACCCAGGGACCGTGCTTGGCCAACAGTCGGGCCATCTTGACACTCTTAATTTTTTAATTTTCATTTTGCACTCAGATCCACAAATTAGGTAGCTGGTCCTGGGTCTGGCCTAGGGGGGTCCTTTTGTAACTTTCCCCGCTTATTCCCACTGCACCACCCAAGGCCTCAGGCTAGAGCCGCTCCTTCTGTCCCAGCTGGGCCTAGAGAGCGCCACAGACGGGCCCCAAGGCCGGGGCTCAGGTGAAGCGAGCACCCTGAGCCCAGGGTGCAGTTTAAGGAGGCACCCCCTCAGTCAGGCTTGCTCCAAGCTGCAACTAGGCCTCTCCACCCCACCTCTGCTGGGGGCTCCAGGCTCCCTCTCGGCACCCCCTAGACCCAAGCTTCATCTCTCTGGGTCCCTTGAAGCCTGGTCCCAACCTGACCATTATCCCCCCACCCCCAGGGTAAGGAAAGTCTGAGGCAGGCAGAGGGTCAGGCACCCAGGCCAGGCCAAATTCCTCTCCGCCTCTCTCTGAAGCATTTATGGGCTCTGCAGGACTGGAAGTGTGGTCCAGGAACAAGCAGCAGTGGGCCCTCCCCCATACCCACTGACTCAGCATCTGCATTTTAGCAGGATTCCAGGTGAGTCATGTGAACTGCCTGGAGGGGCCTCCAGAGTCCAGCATCCTCCCCCACATCCTGATCAGCTTCTATAACCTCCCATTCCAGACCCGGAAAACCTGTCTCCCCATTTGTGGAGCCCCAGCTAGCTGCCTCATCCCAGTGCTCTCCCTGTTCTTTTTCATTTTTGCCTACCTTTTAAATATTGGTTTTTCTTTTTATTTAAAAAAAAAAAGTATTTTTTATTTAAAAAAATTTTTTTAAAGATCTCCCACAAACCCCTCCCACAAACCCTGGCCCCCACATCTGTGCAGGAGCTTCCAAGTTGGCATCACCCCCAGGATATCAGCCCCTCCTTTCAGATCGGGGTCACTTCAGACCCCCAGAGCCCCAGAAGGGCAGAGCTACAAGGGACCTCTGACATCACATGAAACAATCCCACCTCCCCATAGTAGGGCAGCGAGACTCAGGCCCAGAGGAGGGTGAGGGCACCCTCTAGGTGAAGCAGCAGTTTGACAGCACCCAGCTCCCGTGGATCTGGGGGTCTCTGCAGCCTCCCTCCACAGATGAATGCTTGGCCCCTCGTTTCCTTGGCACCTTCTCCAGGCAGCCATTTCTGATCTAGGCACCCAACTCCATCAACCCTTCCATCTCTTCCTTGGCAAGGGCAACTTCACTTTGCAGGGATGCTCGGTGGTCATCGACAAGCCCAGGAGCTCAGTGGCTCGTGTGCCCCTTTGAGGCCCGAGACATCTGAGTTCAGGTCCCTGCCCCATCACTGAACTGCTGTGTGACCTCAGGCAAGTCCCTTTCCTTCTCTGAACCTCAGTTTCCCATTTGTAAAAGAGGTTAAAAATACATTCTGCACAGGGTTGTTGTGAGAGTAAATTAAATCATAAAAGGGAAAGAGATTGTTATTATTACTTCACAAGAGTATTAATTCACCTCTACTAGACTAAAAAGGATGGGCACTATATTCTCTTCCCTCTTCACTAGTCAGGAGCTCTTAGTATAGAGCTGGGAACACATTGACTGCTAAGCAAACACAGTAACAACAAACTATATATATATATTCCTTTCAATTAACTATAGTTTAACACTTTTTATGAAATGTAATAACAGGAGGGAAACTAACATGCCCCAGCACCTACCCTATGCCAAGCACTTCATGTATATTATCTCATTTAACCCTCACATCAGCCCTATAAGCAAGTATTATTATCCCCATTTTACAGGAGAGGAAACTGACATTCTGAGAGGTCAAGTAATTTGTTCAAGGTCACACAGCTAGTAAGTGACAGAGCCAGGACTTGAAATTGGGTCTGTGCCTTCAAAGCACATGTACCTTCCATGTACCACCCTCTCTGAGCCCTGTGCCCTGAGGTGCTGAGCTCAGAGCCACTTGAAATGACTGACTACCTCTGCAGACATTGCTGCCAGCCTTGGCATAGCTTGCTGTTTGGACAAAAAGTAGATTAGAACTCTGAGCTGGTTTCCTCCTAGAAATATCACTGACAAATCTAGACTACTTGGAATAGCTTCACTTTGGGTATGTGCAAAATCTTTCCCCATGATTATTTGTGATTATATGTAGCCTTCATGCAGCATATGCCACTTCTTTCCCAATGAGGTGTTGGAAGTTCTCACCCCCTGGGCCTCCTCCAGTCCCCCTAGATACTCTAAGAATAGCCTCTGGGAGATGCTGACTCCCACAACCCCCTCCCAGCCTTCTCCCAGGCCTCTGTGCAGGGGCCATGATGCTCTGCCCAGATCCCCCTTCAGAAATGAGGGCCGTATCCCCAAGTGCCACAGGGAGAGGTGGTGAGATCTTGGGTCTAGCTGGCAGTGCTGCAGGCAGAGAGCCCTCAGCTGATGTCCCCCTGCAGGGATTGTTCAGCTGAAGAGGCCTGCCTCACCCAAGGCCATGGCTCCTTCCTGGGGCAGCCACATCCAATGACTGACCAACACAGGGGTAAAAAGACCTGGCTTTTGTGCCCCAACTTGAACCAGCCCTAGAGGGTCATCCCAGCTCCAGAGCCCTGCCTGGAGTTGGCTGAGGCCATTACCGAGGATGGCATTGCAGGGCAACTTCTCCCTCTGCTCAGTCCCACTTCCTTTCTCTCCCTTCCTAAGAGTACCTCCAGAGAAGCATCTTGCATGCTCAGAGTCTGCTTCCTAGGGAATCCAACCCAAGACAGCTCCCAGAGGAGCAAGGGGTATTGCAGGAGCTGTCCCCTGAAGCAAAACAGATGAACCACCTGCCCGGTGTCTTCCACCTGAGCCCCACCTGAGGCTGAGGAATGAGCACTGGGGTCCAGGCACTCGCCACCCCCTCTCACCATCAGGGCATCTCTCCACTACATCGCAACTCCTCCCTGCCTACGTGCCCGGGCTCTTGCCAGGATCAGACCAGGAAAGAGATATGAAAACACCTTGCAGGCTGCAAAAGCCTGCGCCCGTGGGAGAGGCTGTTAGAATGGATTAGCACTAGCTCAGAAGCCAAGCGTGCCTGCGCTCCCTGTCCTGCCACCAGTTTCTCTCCCCATCACAGTGCCAGTAGCCCTGCCTGCCTGTTTTCCCCCCAAACACCAGCTGTCTGGCAAAGACCGATTTCTGACTGCGGGGGAGGTGGCAATGGTTCCCAAGTGCAGCAGAAAGTGGTTTCGGTTTACCTGTGTGAATTAAGGCTAGGGCTCAGCTATCAGTGGGCAGAGCCTCCCCCGAAGCCCAGCTCACCACGGTCCCCACGCCAGCTCCCCATCATTCGGCAACAGCTTGCCAGATGGAGACCGTGGCCCTGCCCAGATATGGGCACGGGGCTGGGGTTTTCTCGTCTGGTGTCTGGAAAGCTCGGTTCTTGGGTGCTGTATTAATTTCCTGTGGCTTCTGTAACAAATGGCCACAAGCTGGGTGGCTTAATGCAATAGAAATTTATTCTCTTGTGGTTCTGGAGGCCACTAAGTCCAAAAGCAAGGTGTCGGCAGGGCCAAGTTCCCTCTGGGGGCTCCAGGGGAGACGCTGCCCCTTGCCTCTCCCAGCCTCTCGTGGTTGTTGGCGTTCCTGGGCACGTGGCCGCATCACTCCAATCTCTGCTGCCATCTGTATACAATCTCACTCTATGTCAATCTTAGAATAATCCCTTGGGTGGCATGTAGGGCCCACCTGGACGAAGCTCCTCCCCTCGTTTGCCATATAAGGTAACATTCGCAGGTCCCAGGGATGAGCACGTGGATATGTCTTTAGGGGGTCCACCATCTATCCCCTACAGATTCCGTGGGCCTGGAAGGGACAAGTCATGCCAGGCAAGGTCTCCATTCGGGAAGACCCTGGCCTGGCCTGTTGGAGCTGTAAAAGGTGGGTGCTATAAGGACACAGATTGCTCACCGCCATGCCCTCCTTGGGCCTGGCCAAGTCCATCAGCGCCATGCGGTGACCGGAGTGCAGCCTATAGCAGCCCCTTTGATGAGCTAGTCTAGGAACGTCGCCTAGGTTTTTTACATTGTTTAAAAAAAGTAGCTTCCTTACGATGAACTTTGAGATCACACCCGGGTAGTATGACCAATTCATCCAGGTTTTAGCACTGCAAGTCCCTGTCCCAAGAAACCCCTCAGTCCTGGGCAAACCAGGAGATTGGTCATCCTCCTCCAAGTACAAGCCAGCACCGCAATCCAACTAGATGGATTTCCAAAGACTTTTATCCTCACCTTTGGCCTTTCAGCAAGGATGGCCCACTGGGCACCAGCCCTGGTGGAGCCCCCAAATTGAGCAGAAGACGTAGCTTTCCTCAGTTGGTCATCTCTCCGGATCCCTTCTCTTTGCCCCAGTCTGAACTCACACCCTCTCAGCACCCCATCTGGGAACCCTTGGCTCCATGCCTCAGTTTTGATCCTTGTTCCACCTCCCCCAGCCCTGGATTCAATCATCTCCCTGATTCTCTTACTGGTGCTTTGGATCTCATCATTCCAGCGTGGTATGAGGGTGCTCCTGACCCTTGCATTTCCACTGTTGCTGTTAAGATTCCCCCATGGAGTCCTGCCTTTTTGGCCCTTGGATTCCCCTCAGTGAGTGACCAACTGGTAAGCCCAGCACCTGTAAAGGAGACGCCGGGACCACTGGTGGAGCTCACACGGACAAAGACTTTTTCTCCAGGGCCCAAGAGGTCACCTAATCTGAGCTCCTGTGCAATGCAGAGGTCCTCAACCAAGGCTTCTCACATACCTGTCCTTGGAATCCCACCCCCACCTTCACCTGACCAACATCTGTTCATCTTAAATGCCCTCCATGTGTACAATCATGAATTAAGCTCCTGACTTCCTCACTGGACTCTGAGATCCATGAAGGCAGAGATCATACCTCTTACTCATCACTGTATCATGAATGAATAAATAGAAGACAGCCTTCTGCTATATGCTTATATCCTTCCAGGAATAAAGAGCTCACTGCCTCCTGAAAAAAGCCCATCCATCTGTGCTCAACCCTGACTGTGGGGGAGGAGACTCCAATTTCATTTTTCTACGCTGCCCCAGTGTGGGCTACAACTGCATCCTGTCATCCACATGCATGAAGTAGCACCAGACACCACCAAGAGCCCTCGTGTGACCTGGAGAAGGATCTAGAAGACACGTCCCATCTTCTCCAAGCTCTATGGCCTTCTGAAAGGTGTTTACCTTCTACTCTCATGTGCAACCCAAACCTAACTCATCTACAAAGACAACACAGAGCACAACCTAGGACTAATGCGATACTCCCTTAGTGTTTAGGGAAATGCAAATTAAAACAAAAATGTGATTCCATTCCTTATCCTAGAGATTTAAAAAGATTGACCACATCCAGTGCTGGCAAGGTTGTGAGGAAAGGGGAACTCTTGGACCCTGCTGGTGGAACCTTACATTATTTCAACCATTTTAGAGAGCAATCTAGCTGGATTTATTAAAGCTAAAAATATGTAGTCCCTTTGACCCAAGAGCAATGCTGCTTCTGGGAATCTATCCAACTGAAATAAAAGTACTAGTCCAAAAGATGTATGAACAAGGCAGTGTATTGTAGAATTGTTTATAATAGAAAAACAAACCTGAAACTTTACGTTTTATGGAATACTACACAGCTATTACGAAGAATGAAGTAGATCAGTATGTATAGCTTCAGAAAGTAACGTAAATATTTTGAGTGGGAAAAAAAACAATATAGGGAATAATATGTATATTTCCATTTTGTTACCAAAGAAAAAGCAAAAATAATAAATGGACCACATACATCTGGCACATCTGGAGGCCGCAGTAAGGCAAAGGGCACACTGACAGATAACTGGCAACAGCTCCTCACATGAGCCCCCAAACATGGAGGTCTCCTTGCAGGGCAGGCTCTGTTCTTATTTTCCAGGCAGAGGAGTCCAGACACCACGAAGGCCATCCCAGATTCCAGGGACACGGCCCTTGGGCTCCATGTTGATTTAAAACCAACCACAGCCCGAGAGAGGCAGCTGTTTCCCACAACGCTATGTCAGTGGATTACACACACACACACACACACACACACACACACCCCACTGCAAAAACCAGAGTCAGCCAGTCACTGGTCATGGGCAGATAAAATAAGGTGAACTGACAGGATTTCTTTAGCAAACTGTATGAAAGCCTGAGGCTGGAATGAAAAGATTTGAAGCTTAAAGAATTAACATGCAAATGCGATTTTCAGCCTAATGAAGCATAACTCACAAATCAATGCCTTTGTGAAAGGGGATGGCAGGACACCTCCGGATCCCTCCACCCAGTCTGGAGCCTTTGTTACAACCTCAGGTGAAGGTTTCCCACCACCTGTGCTCACTCCTAACAGAGCCTACCTGGGGGGACCTGGGGCTCCCTGCTCTGCTTCTCTGACTCGAGCCTGCATAGAACAATACAGACCAGTCTGGCTTCTAAGTCCCAATTCACTGTCAATCTAGTCTTCTGGTATTTAAAAAATTGGGGGTTCATTAGTAAAGTCCACAATTTCAAAATACAGATATTACAGTCAACATTGTGGAAAGGAAATACCCCAAACTGTTAACAATCACTGGCCCTGGGGAACAGGATTGGGAGAGGAGAGACTTTACTTATTATTCTGTATATTTCTGTGTCAGTGAAATAATATTTATAACAAGCATGTATTCCTTTGTCATTAAAAATTATAGAGAGGAGCAGATGTAGCTCAGTGGTTGAGCACCTGCTTCCCATGTACAAGGTCCTGGGTTCAATCCCCAGTACCTCCTAAAAAAATTATAGAAAGACTTGTTCTCTGGATATGTCTTTTGGTTTGTTTTTGTTTTACTGTGTCTTCACGTCTGAGGTTTAGAGGACGGCAAACCATCAAAATGGGGAAGGGAAGTAAAAGCCCAGGGATGGGGGAGGGTGATGGGGACATTTTACCAGTCCTTTAGCAAGTGCCCTGGTCTCCTGATGTCCTGGCAGTGCTCTTTACCTCCATGATCTGCAGGCCCCAGCTCCAGCTCTGACCAACATCCCACACACACACAAATACTTGGGGGAATGGGGAAGGTCCCATCTCAGGTCAGCCATGGCCTGGAACTCTATCTGCATCTCATCTGGCCGCCCCCACCCCAGGAGTCCTGATATTACCAGACACATCCCCCAGCTTCTCTAGGAAAGGGGTGATAATTACAGTGAGCTGGTTATTATCAGCCTCTCATCAGTTCTCCCCCAAGATACATACAAGATGTGGAAGAGGAGAGAGACCCATCTTGGGAACTATTAGTCAGCCAAAGGGGTGCTGATGCAAAATACCAGAAATCCGTTGGCTTTTATAAAGTGTATTTATTTGGGGTAGAAGCTTATGGTTACTAGGCCATAAAGCATAAGTTACTTCCCTCAAAGGAAGTAACGTCTGTTGCCATGTGTTGGGGCAAGATGGCTGCTGACGTCTGCAAGGGTTCAGCCTTCCTCTTCCTCTTAAGACTCCATGGTCCTAGCTTCTTCCAATATCAGCTGTAGGCTGGGATAAGTCTCATCTCTCTCCTGGGGCTTATTTCTCTCTGGGCTCAGCTGCTCTGCTCTCTCCACAAGGCCAGCCGTAGACTATCAGGCTAATGGCTCATCTCTCTTCCCAGGGCCCCTGCCATGTCTAGTGGAGCATTCTCTCCTTCCTCACATATCTACTTCTCTGTGTATTTACTTCCCAGAGCTCCAGCATTAAAACTTCAATTGTCTCCTCTGCCATGTCATTTTCCTTGGTGGGTGGGGACTCAAAGTCCTACTGACATGGCCCAATCAAAACCTTAATCATAATTTAATCAATTAAAAGTGAAACTTCTGAACTCAATACAATCTATGGGTATCACTAGCCCAGAGGAACAGACCAGTTTACAAACATGATCCAATATCTGTTTTTGGAATTCATAAATAACACCAAACTGCTCCAGGAACCATCAGAGCTGGGCCTGCAGAATGCCAGCCCGCCTTGGCCTGGTTGGTGTCTCCTGCCTCACCTCTCCCCTCCTTGCTTTGCACCCAATGTTCCAAACACAGGGAATGACTAAGAGAACAAACACCCAGTCCTAGTACTATCACAGTGCTGTTCAGGATTACACACACAGAGATCTGGACACTAGCCTTCTGAATCAGACTCTCAAAGGATGAAGCTCAGGCACTTGCATTTGTGCATCCCCTCGAAGACCCCCTTTTTCATGATGTAGTGTCTTGGGATCCTATTCTTGCCTGGCCCATCTGACTCTCCTTAAATTAAGGTCTCTGAGCAAGGCCTTTGCCAGGAATTAGCAACAGGGAAGTGTCTTTCAGGTGAATGTTGGTTGGTTGGAATTGCTCCAACATGGCTGGCTTGGCAGTAGGAAGGGGACTCACTTCAACGTTTGGCATCCTCCAGTCTTGGATGAGGAGGCCCCTGCTTTGTGTTGCATGTGTAGGTGGGAGATTTGTTTTGGCAGAAGGAACAGACCATGCATTGATTCAACAAAGTCAGTCAGACTAATGGTGGATGCCAATTGTGAGCAGCTGACCTTGCAAAAGCATTTGAAGACCAGAAGGCGAGGTGTTCAAGCTGCTTGACATTGCCCCAATAATGTCAAATTCACTGCATTCCAAAGGCCAGAAAACTCTGGCCAGACTCTCCCACTCCTCTAGGCTTCCAGAGTGGCTCCTGATGGTTAAAAATGCCTGGTAAACCTTTAGTCAAAGTTGACCGTGAATGGAAACTTGGCCATATTTAACTTTTCAGCACCTAGGAGAGCACCTGACACCTGATGACTTATCCCAGAGCAGTGGGATGGTGAGCTTTAGTAACCTCCAGCAATGGGAGCTCAGCCTTTGGCTTCCCTAGCTGCACCCACCGGCCACCAAACTTACCCAAACTCCAGTAACCAAGGTCAGGAATCGTGGAAGAGGATTCTGTTCAAACCACTTCTGGCCTTGGAAACTCATTGAGACCAGGGGCACTGCGGAGGTGAGGCCAAAGAAATTAGAGCAGGCACTGGACCAACTAGTCAATTCCCTCCAGATAGGACCCCCCTCAAAACAGAGTAGCATAAAGTAAATGGACACAGACAGACTTATGCTATGCTGTCCCTGCTGCCTACATACACAGGTGGGAAGGAAAATTCAAAACCAACAAATTTTTCAAATTATGCTCATCTATGTCTACAAAGGTCATACAATAAAGAGGTGTAGAAGGAAGAGGTTCATATGCCTTCCCTAACCCAGTTATACTCCCACCATCACCATCACCACCCCTCCTTAGGGTGTTTGTGAACAACTCCATGTGTCCCCTTTCACACCGGAGTTCTCTATGCTCATAGAAAAACACAGATACTAAAATTGGTTTTTTCAATGAAGAGTATACTATGAATATCTTTCTTGATCAGAACAATAGGTCTGATTTATTCTTTTTAGTACGTGCATATTATTCCACGTGAATGAACCATATATTATTAAAAACCATTATTAATATATTAATATTTAATAATATATTATTGAAACCATCAATAATTCAATAAATATTTGACTCAGCATTCAAACATTGAATCATTACTAAATGGCAAATTCTATGTAGGTAGACTCAAATTCACATGATTTTATTTAATCGTCACAATAATCCTATGAGGTACATGGAATTACTCCTATTTTACACATGATGTGCTGAGGTGCAAAATCCAGGTTTGTTAGTTGTAACTACTGAGTTCTGACTCACTCTCTTACCAGCTACATGAGCTTGAGCTATTTTCTTAACCTCTGCCCCTCCACTTCTCCATCTGTAAAATGGACTTACCCACAGCACCTACCTAGGCCTACCTAGAAGGTTGTTATGTGGATTAAATGAGACAATGTAGGGAAAGTACCTGGTAGAGCATAGTGCCTGGTGGAGAATAAGTGTTCGATAAAGAACAGACATTATTTCTATTTTTATTCTGGGGAGGGAGGCCTGGACCCCAGTTGAACAAAGTCCAGGAGCATTCCCACAGCACCAGGATGTAACAGGTGCCTAAGCTAGTTACACACCACACCCGGCCTGGACAATCTGGGGAGACTCCTTAATTAAGAAGCAGCTCTTCCCACCACCTGGCACTGCCTCTCCATTTCCTGGCCTGAGCTACAGCGCTGCCACAGCTGGTGCTTTGCAGAGGAGATCTGAGAAGCATTAGCGCTCGCTGAAGACCACGCTCCCAGGCCCACTGGGGAGCTCACCTCTCCATCTGCCACAGGCCCCAAACCGAGCATGCACGGAGCAGCCACAATGCAGAAGTAGTAAGTGGAAGATGTATTTAGAATGTGCTTCAATTACTGAGGCAGAGGTCACTGAGCCCCATGGGCTGTGTTCCCAGCAAACGCCCATCTTGGTCAGGCCACCAGGCCACTTCCGGGTAACAATGTAGAGTTTTCATGGCAGCCTTTATCTGGCGGCCACTCTGACCCTGCTCCCCTCTGTGGCTGGACTTGCCAGGGAGCACAGGAGCCTAGCAAGCTGCTGCCATCTGTTCACAGCCTGCTGCTTTCAAGCAACCTAGGGCGGGAGGACCGAGTTAGGTGGAGTGAAAAGCTAGGACATCAAACAGGACGCACTGCTCTGTTCCCCCCAACACACACACAGACGGCCCCCAGTTCAGACATGAGAACTTTAGCTTCAAAGTGTGAATTGCTGGGACCAGCAGGCAAAAAGTGCCGATTTTTTGGCTTCTGAGATAAAGAGACAAGGACTGTGAGATTTGAAGGTTGATGGATTCAGCAGAACTGATTTACCTCCCACCCCCCTGCCTGATACTATGTAAAAGGGCTACAGGCTCTTAGAAGATAGGACAATTGGAGGGAAAATAAGCGAATCTAACAGGATAAAGCTAAGACTTCTTCTCTCCCTACCCTTAGGCCAAGAAGAGAGCAAGAAAAGAAACAGGAGAGCTCCCTCTGAAATGGAGCGGAGGAAGGAAAGGCATTTCAGAAGAGAGGAAATCTGTATAAACAGTTTGCTGGCTAAAGTTTTGGTGCTGGAAACCTGAAGATGCTTCCTGCGTGCCCGGGCAGGGGAGGCGTGGGCGAGCTGGTGTGGTGAATCAAGGCCTAGAGGGAGCCAGGGCTTCCCACCACCCCTCGAGTTTCTCCAGGTTCTCAGGGGTGCAAATGACTCAGGGTCCCCAAGTGAGTAGCTGACAGTGGGGGACTCTGGGGGTGTAAAACGCTGTTCGTCAGAGGAACTCAGAATGCCAGAAGGAGAGGGAGCCACTGTCCAGGGCTTCACCAGTACCAGGACACTCAGCAAGGAGCCCACAACCCGCCTGGCCCCCAACCCCCCGCCAGCCCGCAGAGCTGGCCTGACAAAGGAGGATACGACCCCCACCCTCCGTCATGCTGCCAATCCTAAAAGCGTACCTTGTCTCTTCTTGGGGCCAGAGGAAGAGAAGGAAGACCAGAGGTGGGCTAGGATTGTGCTAACAGTCCTAACTGTACCCCCAAATAACTGAATAGGCTGAGACTACCCCAACTGGGAGTAATGCGGAAGCCTTCGCTTCATCAATGGGGCACTTGGAGTCAGAAAATAAATTCAGTTGTAGAAATCAAGAGCATCATGCTTTTTCCACAACCAAGTTTGCAACCATTAAAATCCCAAACCCGTTACATAAACAAGTGCCAAAAATGATTGTGTGCCTCCTTGTCAGAGGGTGGTCTTTCTTGGTGGACCATTGAGATCAGCACATCACCCAAGGCTGAAAAAGACAGAAGCCTAATTTAGAATTCTCAGAAAGAAGAAGATAAGACTATCATTCTAAGAATTTCTATATTGGAAGGGATAGTACCATGGATAGGGAAAATCTTAGCTCACATCATGTCTTGTGATGAAAACTTTTGTTTCTCTGCTAAACCTCACATGAAACTCCATCTGCATTCCCCCGAAAAAACACCTCCTGAGATAAGAGATTGAGAAGAGGTAAATCACCTGTTGGAAGGTGATTTGGGGAAGTCTTTAATTCATGGGATTTCAGTTATTTTCATTGAACCCAGAGTAAGAAATGTATTTTATAGCATGAACTAGCACATGACCATATATATTTTTCATTTTAAAAAAAATACTCAAGGGAGTGAATGTAGCTCAGTGGTTGTGTGCCTGCTTCCCATGTACGAGGTCCTGAGTTCAATCCCCAATACCTCCTTTAAAAAAAAAGTAACTTATTTTATCATCCTTGTGATGCATTCTGATATTTTCTATTCTGGGACAGTCTCTTTCATTTTTAAAAGATCCTGGCCACGACACACTAAAACGATTGACTGTCTCTAGGTCTCCATAGTAACTCCACCACTATCCATACACAGACACTCCTAAAGTCCAAGGCTGGAAGAGATCAGGATGGAGGTGGGGAAGAGTCAGAGGAGGAAGATCTATAGGTTTCAGGGACTCTTCCAGAGCCCCAAGAATCCCTGGCATCCCTCAGTGGGGGATGTGTGATAAGCACATGGGACTTTGCCACTCTTCTGCTACTAGAGAAGCCCTCACTGCTGATTGGCTCCCAGAAGATATGCTGAGCTTTATGCAAATCAAAAAGGAAAATACAATTGTCCCAACTGGAAAAAGGGCCAAAGGCATAAGCTGGCAATTGGAAAACAAAGTGAAATATGTGATAGGGACACGGTTTATTACCTTCCAAGGCTTCCCCCACCCCCAGCTTTCAAGAACCACTTGTGTCTGCTGGGCTGAGAGGACCAAGAAGGAAAGGAAATAGCTTCTGAGAAGGGTCTGTTTAGAAGAGTTCCTTGAGAAACACAAGTAGAGCCTGAGATTCCTTTCTGATTATTCTGGGCTACCTGACTGTGCTTCTCTGATTAAGCTCCTCCGTGCTGGGCCTGGGAGCCTTGGCTTCCCCTGGAGTCACAAAGGAAGAGATGAGCAAATGTGTGCAAAGTAACGTGACACTCAAGTCACTTGAACCCACCAGACTGGAAAAGATGAAAATGCCAGTGTTGGCGGGGTCATTGATTGTAAAACTTTCTGCACAGGGACCTGTTGCTATGTATCAAAATTTTAAATATATGTGCCCTCTGACTCAGAGGTTCCATGCCTAGGAATTTATTGAAAGAAATCATTGGAAAAGTGCGTGCATGTATTTACCAGAAGGTAAAAAGCCAAAAACAATGCAACGTCCATCACGATGTTACCTACCACTCACTGTGTACCAGACACATGGAACATTTAAAGGCTTCATTTTAGATCATTCTCACATCAACTCTATGGGATATACATTGTTATAAGTTTAAGTGACATGTCCAAAGTCACAGCAGGACTGCCTGACTTCAAGCTTGTTCTTTGGTTACATAAAATAGAATGACCTACTATAGAGATATTTGAAAACATAGATTTATTGAACAAGTGTTCAACAAGTATTGAGAGCCTCATCTGAGCCAGGATGCTGAGGATACAGAGGTAATTGAAACCTACAAAAACCCCTGCCTTCGAAGAACTTAAAGCTGTATACACTGACATGAGAAGAAGGTTACAATATCATGACAAGTGGAAAAATCAGGTTAAATAACAGCACTGTAAGTATGTATAAT
>JAQZBX010059864.1:0-17433 GCA_029593785.1 Cabassous unicinctus
ACATACATAGCCGTTTCTCATGCTGTCCTTGAACAAATTTTTTTAATGTATCAGTTTTTTTTGATATGTGATCCTATACAACATCCTGTGGTGAAAGTGAATAATGAATGGCTTTTTTCAAGCTGTTGAAAATGACTTTATTTTAAAATTATAACTGAAACATATATTAGATTGAAAGAAAATGTTAATTCTGAAAGGGAGTGTACGTAAAACGAAAATTCAAAGGAGATCTATTTCCATGATTCCTCGATTGTTTGCTGAATGTTTCAAAGGCTCCGGATTTTGGTTCCAGGAAACCATTCCTGATTTCTGGACATAATTGGGCTTTTCTCGAATACAGAGACATTGTGATGCAGGTATCCATATATAAATACCCACTCTTATGACATATTGTAATTTTTAAGAAAATATTGGTAGTAAATTCAAACTCATACTCACAAAGAAGCAGAATCCTCATATACACAAATGAAAACCCAGGAACCTCAGAATACAAATACTTCCAAGCCTCCAAATTTCGCTTACGGCTTATGAAGGACCTTGCCAACACCCAGAAAATAAAAGCGACTTGTAGGGCCCACAAGGTGACAAGGAGTGACTCAAATGTTTACAATATATCATGGGGGAGGGTAATGGTTCATAAAAGTCAGAAACTAATCCCTCAAACAGAGTGTACCACACTCCATTCAATGCACATGTGATTATAGCCTCCAGCAATGAAGAAACACAAAAGGAATACCAATTTAGAGAAATAGGAAATTCCAGTGCTTCATATTTGTCTCACACCACCCTCTTTCTCTTAATATATATTTTAATAATGTGTATCAGTCATATATGAACATACATAAACTTGAAGCACAAAGAAGAAATCACAACATTAGAAAATAAAGAGACATGACACCCTACAGTGATCCCATTCTCACGTCTCCAGCAGAAAATTGAATTGTGATTCATTTTTAAAAACTGGCCAGAGAATTTCTGAAATACAACTAATAACAATTATCGTCAGTAAACTTGGGTGTACAATTCCTGATATTCGCATGATTTTTAAAACAAATCTGTTTTCTTGAGGTATATTATACCAATATCCTTTTTCCAATGTTTACATTGCCTGGTATTTGATATATTCACAGTGGTGTACATTCATCTCTTCAATCATTATTAACCCTTTAAAATAACACTATAATAATTATAATAAATAAAAAATCCAGAAGAATAAAGAAGAAATTATTCATCTCTCAATCCATTTGTTGACACTTCCATGCATAGGTGTTTTTCTTGGTGTCCTTGAAAAACTTTTTTTTGTTTATCTATCAATTTTATTGATATGTCATCCCATACTGCATCATGTTGTCAACGTGAACAATGAATTGCCCTTTTAGAGCTGTTGAAAATGTCTTTATTTTAAAAATATGAACTGAAACAGGAATTAGATGGAAAGAAATGGTTAATTTTAAAAGGGAGTGTAGGTCAATTGATTAATCTTGGGATATCTCTTCCATGATTTCACGATTGCTTACTGAAATTTTGGAAGGTTCCGGATTTTGTTTGGAGGAAACCATTCATTATAATCTGTACATCACTGGGCAGTTCTTGCGTGTAGAGAGATTGTGATGCACGTATCCATATATAATACCTGCTCTTAGGACATATTGTAATTTTTAAAAAGTATTGGAAAGAAAATCAACTCATTCTTATAAAGAAGCAGACTAAACATATACAAAAATGAACACCCAGGAACTCAAGAGAACAAAGTGATAAGAGCCTCCAAATTCCTCCTATGGATTATGAAGAAACTTGCAAACACCCTGAAGAGAAAAAGTACTGGTAGGGTCCGCAAGGTGACAAAGAGTTACTCAAATGTTTACAAGGTATTGTGGAGGAGAGGGATGGTACATTAAAGAAAAGGACTTAATCCATCAATCAGAGTGTAACACACTCCATTCAATAACCGTGATTATAGCCTCCAAAAATGAAGAAACACAAAAGGAAGCCCACTTTAGAGAAATAGGTAATTCCAAAGCTTCATATTTGCCTCTCAACGCCCTCTTTCCTTAATATATATCTTTAGTGATGCATATCAGCCATACATGAACATACATAAACTTGAAGTCCAAAGCAGACATCAAAAATTTACAAAATAAATGGGCCTAACATGTTTCAGTGGTCCCATACACACATGACCGGCAGAAATTTGAATTGTGATCCATTTTTAAAAGCTGGCCTGAGCATTTCTGAAGCAAGATTAATAACTTTTATGAATGGCTCCACCTGGGTGTAAAATTCCTGACATATCCATGATTTTTAAAACAAATCTGTTTTATTTATACATATTAAACCAATATATTTTGATCCAATGTGTACATTTCCTGGTCCTTTGTATATTCACTGTGGTGCACATTCATCACTTCAATCATTAATAATACCTTTCAGTAGCTCTATAATTATTAAAATAAGTAAATAAAAACCAGAACGATAAAGAAGAAATTATTCACCTCTTCATCCAATAGTTGACACTGACATATATAGGTGTTTTTCTGGTTGTCCTTGAACAACTTTTTTTTGGTTTATCTCTCATTATTATTTATATGTGATCCCTTACTACATCATGTGGCCAAATTGAAAAAAAAAAGAATAGCTTTTTAAAAGATGTTGAAAAGGTTTTTATTTTAAAATTATGAACTGAAATGGATAGAGGATTGAAATAAAATTGAATTTTAAATGGGAGGGTAGGTAAATTGATTACTCTGAGGAGGTTTTTTTCCATGATTTCATGATTGTACAATGAATGCTTAGAAGGCTCTGGATTTTGTTCCAAGGAAATGATTCCTTAAATTCTGGACATCATTGGGCAGTTCTTGAGTGCAGAGCGATTGTGATGCTTGTATCCATATATAAATAGGTCTTCTTTGGTGATATTGTAAGTTTTTAGAAAGTATTGGAGGTAAAATCAAACTCATACTAACAAAGAAGCAGAATCCCCATATAGACCAAAGAAAACCCAGAGTCTCAGAGTACAAATGGCTCCCCGCCTCCAAATTTCTCCTATGGTTTATGAAGGACGTTACCAACACCCAGAATGGAAAAAGGGACTTGTACGGTGCACAGGGTGACAGAATGACTCAAATGTTTACAAGATATTGTGGGAGAGAAAAATGTTTCATGAAAGTCATGGAGGTAATTCATCAAGCAGAGTGTACCACCGTCCATTCTATGCATGCTTGATTATAGCCTCCAAAAATGAAGAAACACAAAAGGAAGACCACTTTAGAAAAATAGGTTTTTCCAAACCTTCATATTTGAATCTCAGCACCCTCTTTCTATTAACATATATTTTTAGTGATGCATATCAGTTATACAGGAACATACATAAACCAGAAGTCTAGAGCAGATATCACAGCCTTAGAAAATGAAGAGGTAAAACACCTTAGAGTGGTCCCCACTCCAGCTGAAACCTGAATTGTGATTCATTTTTAAAAATTGGCCAGAGCACTTCTGAAATATGACTAATAACCATTATCCATGGCTCCACTTGGGTGTACAATTCCTGACATCCCCAGGATTTTTAAAACAAATCTGTTTTATTGAGACATTTTAAACCAATAAATTTTTAATCCAATCTGTACATACCCTAATCCTTGGTATATTCTTGGTTTTGCATATTCATCTCTTCAATAAATATTAATCTTTATCAATACCTCCATAATAATTATAATACATAAAGAAATACGAGAAGAATAAAAAAGAAATTATTCAACTCTCAATCCATTTGTTGACACTGACATTCATAGGTGTTTTTCTGGCTGTACTTGAACAACTTTTTTTGTTTATCTATCAGTTTTATTGATACGTGATCCCATACTACAGCATGTGGACAAAGTGAAAAATGAATGGTTTTTAAAGATGTTGAAAAGAACTGTAATTTAAAATTAACAAATGCAATGGATATTAGATTGAAAGAAAATGTAAATTTTAAAAGGGAGTGTAGATAAATGGATAATTCAGAGGAGATATTTTTCCATGATTCCAAACTTGTTTACTGAATGTTTAGAAGGCTCCAGATTTTGTTTCAAGGAAAGCATTCCCATTTTCTGGACATCATTGGGCTATTCTCGAATGCAAAAAGATTGCGATGCAGGTATCCATATATAGATAATTGTTCTTATGACATATTTTAATTTTTTAGAAAGCATTGGAAACAAAATCAAACTCATTATTAAAAAGAAACAGAATCCATTTACGCAAATCAAGACCCAGGAAATCCAGGTACAAATAGCTCCCAGTCTCCAAATTTCTACTATATCTTCTGAAGGAACTTGCAAATGCCCAGAAGAGAAAAAGGGACTTGTAATATACAAAAGGTGACAAATAGTGACTGAAATGTTTACAAGATTTCATGGGAGAGAGAAATGGTTCATAAAATTAAACAATGCAGTCTATCAAACAGGGTATACTGCCCTCCATTCTACGCACATGTGATTATAGCCTCCAACATTGAGAAACACAAAAGAAAGACTACTTTAGAGAAATAGGTAATTCAAAAGTTTAATATTTGTCTCTCACCACTCTTTCTCTTAATATATATATTTTAGTGATTCATATCTATCACACATGAGCATAAGTAAAGTTGAAGTCTAGACAGAAATCATGACCTTAGAAAATATAGGGGTAGAACACCTTCCAGTAGTCCCATATCCAGCAGAAACTTGAACAGTGATTCATTTTTAAAAATTGTCCAGAGCATTTATGAAACATGACTAAAAGTTATTATCCATTGTTCAATATGGGTGTACAATTCCTGACATTCCCATGATTTTTTAAACAAATATCTTTTATTGAGACATACTAAACCAATAACTTTTTTATCCAATTTGATCATTCCCTTGTCCTTGTTATATTCACCCATGTTGTGCATTCATCTCTTCAATTATTATTAAATTTTTAAACAGTTTTGTAATAATTATAATAAAGAATAACCAGAAGAACAAAGAAGAAGTTATTGACCTCTCAATCCATTTTTTGACCCTGAGAGTCATAGGTGTTTTCCTGGCAGCCCTTGAACAAACTATTTTGTTTATCTGTCAGTTTAATTTATATGTGATCCCATACTGCATCATGTTATCAAAGTGAACAATGAATGGCATTTTTAATGCTGCTGAAATGGTATTTATTTTAAAAATATGAACTAAAATGGATAATAGATTGAAAGAAAATGTTAATTTTAAATTGAGTGTACATAAATCGATTATTCAGAGGATATCTTTTTCCATGATTTCACAATTGTTTCCTGAATGTTTGGAAGGCTCAGGATTTTTTTTTTTAAGGAAATCATTCTTGATATTCTGGACATCATTTGGCTGTTCTCATGTGCAGAGTGATTGTGATGTAGGTATCCATATATAAATACCTACTCATATGATATATTGTAATTTAAAAAAAAATTGGAAATAAAATCAAGCTCATTCTTACAAACAAACAGAATCCACATATACCCAAATCAAAACCCAGGTACTCCGTGTTCAAATAGCTCCCAGCCTCCAAATTTCTACTATGGCTCATGAAAGACCTTGCCAATATGCAGAAGAGGAAAAGGGACTTGTAGGGTCCACAAGGTGACAAAGAGTGACTCAAATGTTTACAAGATATCATAGGGTAGAGGAATGGTTCATAAAAGTCAGGGACCTAATCAGTCAAGCAGAGTTACTGCCCTCCAACCTATGCATGTGTGTTTATAGAGTCCAACAATGAAAAAACACAAAAGGAAGATGAATTTAGAGAAATAGATAATTCCAAATTTTAATATTTGTCTCTCACCACCCTCTTTCTCTTAACATATATTTTTAGTGATGCATAACAATCACACATGAACATAGGTAAACTTGAAGTCTAGAGCAGAAATCACAACCTTAGAAAATAAAGGTGTATAACACCTTACAGTAGTCCCATTTCAAGCAGAAACTTGAATTTTGATTCATTTTTAAAAATTGGCCCAAGCATTTCTGAAACACTACTAAAGTTATTATCCATGGATCTATTTGGGTGTATTATTCCTGACATTCCCATGATTTTTAAAACAAATCTATTTTATTGAACCATACTAAACCAATAACTTTTTTATCCAAATTGTTCATTCCCTTGTCCTTGGTGTATTCACAGTGGTGTGCATTCACCTCTTCAATCATTATTAAACTTTTTCTATAGCTCTATAATAATTATACTAAATAAACACCAGTAGAATAAGTAATAAATTAATCACGTCTCAATACAACTTTTGACACTGACAGACATAGGTGTTTTCTGGCTATCCTTGAACAACTTTTTTTGTTTATCTATCTTTTTCATTGACATGTGATCCCATATGGCATCAAGTGGACAAAGCTAACAATGAAAGGATTTTTTAAAGCTGTTGAAATGGTCTTTATTTTAAAATAATGAACAGAAATGGATATTTGATTTAAAGAAATGTCAATATTAAAAGGGATTGTACATAATTTGATAATTCAGAAAAGAGCTTTTTCCATTGATTTCACCACTGTTACTGAATGTTTAGAAGGCTCCACATTTTGGACAAGGAAAACATTCCTGATTTTCTGGACATAATTGGGCTGTTCTGGATGGCAGAGAGACTGTGGTGCAGGTATCCACACATAAATACATGCTCTTATTCATATTGTAATGCTTGGAATTTATTGAAATAAAATCAAATCCATTCTTACAAAGAAACAGAATCCACATATACACAAATGAAATCCTGAACTCAGAGGGCAAACAGATCCCAGCCTCCAAATTTCTCATATGCCTTATGAAGTACCTTGCCAACACTCGAAAGAGAAAAAGGGATTTGTAGGGTCAACAAGGTGACAAAGAGTGAATGAAATGTTTACACGATATCACCAGGGAGATGAATGGTTTATAAAAGTCATGGGCCATATCCGTCACGCACAGTGTACTGCCCTCCATTCTATGCACATGGGATTATAGACTCCAAAAATGAAGTAACACAAAAGGAAATCCACATTAGAGAAACAGGTAATTCCAAAGTTTCATACTTGTCTCTCACCACCCTCTTTCTCTTAATACATATTTTTAGTGATGCATATCAATCATACATGAACATACATAAAGTTGAAGTCTAGAGCAGAAATCACAACCTTAGAAAATATAGGGTCTTAACACCTTAAACTGGTCACATCTCCAGGAGAAACTTGAATTTGGATTCATTTTTAAAAATTGACCAGTGCATTTATCAACACAACTAACAGCTACTATCCATGGCTCAACTTCGGTGTACAATTCCTGAGATTCCCATGATTTTTAAAACAAATCTGTTTTATGGAGACATATTAAACCAATGCCTTATATATCCAATGTGTCCATGCCCTAGTATTTGGTATAGTCATAGGAGTGTGCATTCATCTCTTCAATCAATATTAAGCCTTTTCAATAGCTCTATAATAATCTTAATAAATAAAGAAAAACCAGAAGTCTAAATAGGAAATTATTCACCTCTCAATATATTTGTTGACATTGACATGTATAGGTGATTTTTTGGCTTTCCTTGAACAATTTTTTTTGTTTATCTTTCAGTTTTATTGTTACGTGATCCTAACCTACATCATGTGGACAAAATGAACAATGAATGGCTTTCTATAGCTGCTGAAAATGTCTTTATTTTAACAGTATGAACTGAAACAGATATTAGATTGAAAGAGAATATTAATTTTAACATGGAATGTAGGTTAGGTTTGATTTAATATAATCAATGATAAGAATGAGAGATTATGGCACAAACACATATAAAGGAAAGTAATTAGTATCATGTGAGGGAAATAAATTATAACAAAGTTCTAATAATTATATTCCTAGCAAAATATTTTGACTTTATAATCTGTAGGGGTGTTATAAATTTTTGTTTTCTCGTGCAATTTCCATTGAGGCATTCATTCTTTCTGAGAAAAAAAATGTCCCCCTTGGAAATTGCAATCACCTCATTGGCCCATATTACCACATATAACAAGATAACTAGGAAAACCATAGTATTTCCTACCAGCGAACCTCAGAGCAATGGATCCCAAGGGCTGAGGAAGAAATTAGGATAGAATGACAAAATAGTGTTTTCTCAATGAAGAACCAACATTATCAAAAGTCACCAGACACCAGATACATCCCAGATTAGGGCAATGGATAACCTTTCCAAGTAACATGAAATAGAACTTTTGGAGTGGATTCCAAAAGGGCTCCCAGGGGTGGAGTCTGGCAAACTAAAACCATCGTCATCTTGTGATTACTAACCCAGGAAATATGGCCACTAGGCGTTTCCTAGCACGTGGTCTGGCTTGTCTTCTATCTGCTCCTCCAAAGCAGGGACCTTGAATGGGTGCAGCACAAACAGTTCTGCATTCTAATTATTGGAGCTTGGGTTCATGGAGAATGGGCTGTTAGGAAAAAAAGCAGGGGGAGGAAGGCACTGCCAAAAATAGAAAATAAAGAGGAGAACAATGGAATCCTGAAAGAAAGAAACCCAGCTCTAATTCTTTATTGCAGTGCAGTGTGGTGCTGGTTGAAAATAAGAAGTGAAAGAAAAAATCCACTAGCCAACAGAGAACTATGTGGAATAAATTAAAACACAACAGTATTCAATACAGAGACACCATATACAACCAACAATCCAGACATGTTTAAGACAGGGTATGAAAGTGTATTTTAAACATAAAGTATTGTCACTGACTGGTGGAAACAATGCCATGACATTTTACCATGATCTGTAAGAAATAGTGCACCACATGTCATGTGATGCTGGAGGAAAGTCTTTTGAGTATTCTGAGTGACTGCATAAATTTTTTTTAGATAACAATTTCTGTTAAGGATATATATTAAGAAAAACAAGAATGTGGCCCAATGGAGGTGAAAATTGGATATAAATTAGATTAGGACGATGATATTCTCCCATACACCAATTTGGTGTATTTAAAATTAAGAAAAAATAATTTTTAAGTCTTCAGTAATATACAGATTTTAAAGAATGGTTAATACTTTATTTTTCTGTACAAATAAATTTTAACTTAGACGGAGAGAATCTTCCCACATACCCTGTCCAGGCTAATTGGAAATGAAAGGATTTAGCCCTTATAAATAGTAAACTCTTTAAAATAATAGGCTTCAAAGTGAAGAGTTCATATGGCATGTATATTTTACATAAATTTTTGGTCTACATTTTCTTCCTAATAGTTATTGAAATAATATTAAACAACACTAACTTGAAGAATAATTTTGGAGGACAAGAAATGCTTCTCAGTGATTCCTCATTTTTTGAAAAATAACAATTTTACCTCGATAATTCAGAGGGGATCTTTTTCCAAGATATACAAATTATTTATTTAATGTTTAGAAGTCTCTGGATTTTATTTCATGGAAACCATTCCTAATTTTCTGCATAGCATTGGGCTGTTCTTGAGTGTAGAGAGATTCTGATGCAGGTATCCCAATATAAATACCTACACTTATGATATATTGTAAATTTTTAGAAATTATTGGAAATAAAATCAAAGTCATTCTTACAAAGAAACAGAATCGACATATTCACAAATGAAAACCCAGGAACTCACAGTACAAATATCTCCCAACTTCCAAATTTCTCCTATGGCTTTTGAAGTGCCTTGCCAACACCAGAAGAGAAAAAGGGACTTGTAGCTTCACAAGGTCACAAAGAGTGACTCGACTGTTTACAAGATATCAGGGGGAGAGGAATGTTTCATAAAAGACAAGGGCTTAATCCATCAAGCAAAGTGTACCGTCCTTCACTATATGCATTCATGATTCTAGCCTCCACAAATTAAGAAGCACAAAAGGAAGACGACTTTAGAGAAATAGGGATTTCTGAAGCTTCATATTTATCTCTCACCATCCTGTTTCTCTGAAGATATATTTTTAGTGATGCATATATATCATGCATGAATATACATAAACTTGAATCCTGGAGCAGAAATCACAACCTTAGAAAATATATTGGCATAACCACTTACAGTAGTCCCATACACACATCTCCAATAGAAAATTAAAATATGATTCATTTTTAAAATTTGCCAGAGCATCTTTGTATCATGACTAATAACAAATAAACATGGCTCAACTTGGTTGTACAATTCCTGACATCCCCACGAATTTTAAAACAAATCTCTTTTATTTAGACATATTAAACCCATAGCTTATTCTTCCAATGTCTACATTCCCTGGTCCTTGATACATTCAAAGATGTGTGCATCCATGTCTCCATTCATTATTAAATCTTTTCAAAAGCTCTATAATAATTATAATAAATGAAGATAAACCAGAAGAATAAATAAGAAATTATTCACCTATCAGTCCCTTTGTTGACACTTACAGGCAGAGATGTTCTACTGGTTGTCCTTGAACAACTTTGGATGTTTATCTATGAGTCTTATTAATTTGTGATCCCACCCTGCATCATGTGGAAAAAGTGAACAATGAATGGCTTTTTTAAAGCTGTTGAAAAGACCTTCATTTTAAAATTATAAACTGAAATTGTTGTTAGATTGGAAAAAATGTTCATTTTAAAACAGACTATAGGTATACCGATAATTCACAGATCATTTTCCATGATTTCATGAATGTTTAATGAATGTTTAGACGGCTTTGGATTTTATTTCAAGGAAACCATTCATTATTTTCTGGACATTATTGGGCTGTTCTCGAATGCAGAGAAATTTTTATGCAGGTATCCAGATATAAATACCTGCTCTTATAACATATTGTAATTGTTTAGAAAGTATTGGAAATAAAACTAAAACTCATTCTTACAAGGAAACAGAATCCACCTACAGATAAATGAAAATCCAGGAACTCAGAATAGAAATAGTTCCCAGGCTCCAAATTTCTCCTATGGATTGTGAAGGACCCTGCAAACACCCAGAAGAGAAAAGGGGAATTGTAGTGTCCACAAGGTCACAAAGAGTGACTTAAATGTTTACAAGATATCATGGGGAGAGAAAAATGGTTCATAAAATTCAAGAACCTAATCCATCAAGCACAGTGTACTGATCTCCATTCCGTGCACATGTGATCATATCCTCCAACAAAAACAAACTCAAAAGGAGACCACTTTAGAGAAAAAGGTAATTCCAAAGTTTCATATTTGTCTCTCACCACCTGTTTTCCTTAATATATTTGTTTAGTGAGGCAAATCAATCTTACATGAACATATATAATCTTGAAGTCTAGAGTGGAAATCACAGACTTGGAAAATAAAGTTGCATAACAGCTTATAATGGTCCCATCTGCAGCACAAATTTGAATGGTGATTCATTTTCAAAAATTGGCCAGAGCATTTCTGAAAGATGACAAATAATTATTATCCATGGCTCAACTTGGGTGTACAATTCCTGACATCCCAATGATTTTTAAAACAAATCTGTTTTATTGAGACATACTCAACCAATATCATTTTTATCCAATATGAACATTCCCTGGTCCTTGGTATATTCACAGTGGTGTGCATTCATCTCTTCAATCATTATTAACTTTTTAAATAACTCTGTAATAATTATTATAAATGAAGAAAACCAGAAGAATAAAGAAGAAATTATTCACCTCTCAATCCATTTGTTGACACTGCCATAGCGTGGTGTTTTTCTGGGTGTCCTTGAACAACATTTTTTTGTTTAGCTATCAGTTTTATTGATATGTGATCCTATATTACATCATGTGGACAAAGTGAGCAATGAATGGCTTTTTTAATATGTTGAAATGGTCTTTATTTTAAAGTTATGAACTGAAACAGATATTGCAGTGAAATAAAATGTTAATATTAAAAGGGGGTGTACATGTATCGATAATTCAGAGGAGATCTTTTTCCTTGACTTCATGATACTTTACTGTATGTTTGGAAGACTCTGGATTTTGTTTCTAGGAAACCATTTCTGATTTTATGGACCGCATTGTTCTGTTCTCGAATGCAGAGGTATTGCGATGCAGGTACCAATATATAAATACCTGCTCTTAAGACGTATTGTAATTTTTCAGAAATTATTGGAAATAAAATCAAACTCATTCTTTCAAAGAAACAGAATCCACATATACACAAATGAATACACAGGAACTCAGGATAAAAAGAGCTTTCCACCTCCAAATTTCTTCAATGGCATAAGGAGGACCTTGCCAATACCCAGAAGAGAAAAAGTGACTTGTAGGATCCAAAAGTTGACAAACAATGAGTCAAATGTTTACAAGATATCATGGGAGAGAATAATGGTTCAAAAAAAAAGGACCTAATCCATCAAGCAGAGTGTACCACCCTCCATTCTATTCAGGCATGATTAAAGCCTCCAACAATGAAGAAACAGAAAAGGAAGACCAATTAAGAGAAATAGGTATTTCCAAAGTTTCATATTTTCCTATCACCACACACTTTCTCTCAATATATATCTTTAGTGATGCATATCAGCCATACATGAACATACATAACTTGAAGTCTATAGCAGAAGTCACAACCTTAGAAAATAAAGGGGCCTAACATATTTCAGTGGTCCCATACACACATCTCCAGTAGAAATTTGAATTGTGATTCACTTTTAAAAATTGGCCAGAGCATTTCTGAAGCACGACAAATAACTTTATCCATGGATCAACCTGGGTGCACAATTCCTGACATACCCAAGATTTTTAAAACAAATCTGTTTTATTGATACATATTAAACCAATATATTTTTTATTCAATGGTTACATTCCCTGGTCCGTGGTAAATTCACAGTGGTGTGCATTCATCCCTTGAATCATTGTTAAACCTTTGGAATAAATCTATAACAATTATAATAAATAAAAAAAATCCAGAAGAATAAGGAAGACATTTTTCACCTCTCTACCCATTTGTTGACACTGACATACATAGGTGTTTTTATGGCTGTCATTGAACAACCATTTTTTGTTTATCTGTCAGTTTTATTGATATATGATTTCTTATGACATCATGTGGGCAAAGTGAACATTGAATGGCTTTTTTAAAGCTGTTGAAAATGGATTTATTTTAAAATTATGATCAGAAATTATATTAGATTGAAAAAAATGTTTATTTTTAAAGGGACTGTAGATATATGTATAAATCTGAGCAGATCTTTTTCCATTATTCCATGATTGTTTACTGAATGTTTTGAAGGCCCTGGATTTTGTTTCAAGGTATCCCTTCTTGATTTTCTGGATATCATTGTGCTGATCTCGAGTGCAGAGAGATTTTGATGAATGAATCCATATATAAATACCTGCTCTTATGACATACTCTAATTTTTTAGCAAGTATTGGAAATAAAATCAAACTCATTCTTACAAAGAAACAGAATTCACATATACACAATTGAAAACACAGGAACTCAGAGTATAAATTGCTCAAAGCCTCCAAATTTCTCCTATGGCTTATGCAGGAACTTACTGACACCCTGAAGAGAAAAATAGACTTTTAGGTTCCATAAGGTGACAATGAGTGTCTCAAATATTTAAAAGATATCATGTTGGAGAGTAATGGTTCATAAAAGTCAAGGACCTAATCCATCAAGCAGAGTGTATGGCCCTCCATTTTATTCACACTTGATTATATCCTCCAACAATGAAGAAACAAAAAAGGAGACCACTATGGAGAATTAGTGAATTCCAACGCTTCATATTTGTCTCTCACCAACCTCTTTCTCTTAATATATAATTTTCGTGATGCATATCAGGTATTCATGAAGAGACATAAACTTGAAGTCTATTGCAGGGAACACAACCTTAGAAAATAAAGGGGCATAACACTTTACAGTGGTCAAATCTCCAGCAGAAACTTGAATAGTGATTCATTTTTAAAAATTAGCCAGAGCATTTCTGAAACATGACTAATAACTACTATCCATGGCTTTACTGGGGTGTATAATTCCTGACATCCACACATAATTTAAAACAAATCTGTTTTATTGAGAAATATTATACCAGTATCTTTTTTATCCAATGTGTACATTCCTGGGTCGTTGGTATATTCACAGTGGTGTGCATTCACCTCTTCAATCATTATTAAACCTTTTCAATAGCTCTATATTATTTATAATAAATAAAGAAAAACCAGAAAAATAAGAAATTATTCATCTCTCAATTCCTTTGTTGAAACAGACATACATAGGTGTGTTTCTGGCAGTAATTGAACAATTTTTTGATTATCTGTCAATTTTATTTATATGTGATCCCATACTACATCATGTTGACAAAGTCAACAATGAATGGCTTTTTTAAAGCTGTTGAAAAAGTCTTTATCTTAAAATTATGAACTGAAACTGATATTATATTGAAAAAGTGTGAATTTTAAAAGGGAGTATAGGTAAATGGATAACACTGAGATCTTTTACCATGATTTCATGATTGTTTACTGAATGTTCAGAAGGCACTGGATTTTGTTTCAAGGAAACCATTCCTGATTTACTGGACATCATTGGGCTATTCTCATGTTCAGTGAGATTGTGATGCAGGTATCCATATATAAATATCTGCTCTTATGATATATTGTAATTTTTTAGAAAGTAGTGGATATAAAATCAAACACATTCTTACATATAAACAGAGTCCACATATAGACAAATTAAAACACAGTAACTCAGAGTACAAATAGCTTTCAGCTTCTAAATTACTCCTTTGGGTTATTAAGGACCTTGCCAACAACCAGGAGAGGAAAAGGGATTTGTGGGGTCCACAAGGTGAGAAAGCATGACTCAAATATTTGCACGATATAATGAGGACAGGGAATGTTTCATAAAAGTAAAGGACCTAATTCATCAAGCAGAGTGTACTGCCCTCCATTCTATGCACGCGGGATTATAGATTCCAACAAAGAAGAAACACAAAAGGACGACCACTTTAGAGATATAGGTTAATTCTAAAGCTTCATATTTGTCTCTCAGCGCCCTTTTTTTCTTAATATATATATATTTTAGTGAAGCGTATCAGTCATACATGAACATTCATAAAGTTGAAGTCTAGAGCAGGAATTAGAGCCTTAGAAAATATAGGGGCATAACACCTTATAAATGTCCCATACACACATTTCTAGCAGAAACTTAATTTGTGATTCATTTTCAATAAATGGCGGAAGCATTTCTGATACAGACTAATAACAATAATTCATGGCTCAACTGGGGTGTACAATCCCTGATACCCCCAATATTTTCAAAACAAATCTGTTTTCTTGAGACATATTAAACCAATATATTTTTTATCCAATGTGTACATTCCCTGGTCCTTGGTATTTTTGCAGTGGTATGCATTCATCTCTTCAATCATTATTAAACCTTCTCAATAGCTTTATAGTAATCATAATGAATAAAGAAAATCCAGAAGAATAAAGAAGAAATTATTCACCTCTCAATCCATTTGTTGACACTGACATACATAAGTGTTTTTCTGGTTGTACTGGTACAAAGTTTTTTGTTGATCTATCATTCATTGAAATGTGATCCAAAACTACATCATGTGAGAAATGTGAACAATGAATGGCTTTTTTAAAGCTGTTGAAAAGGACTTTATTTCAAAATTATGAACTGAAATGGATATTAGATTGAAAGAAAATGTTAATTTTAAAAGGGATTGTAGATAAATTGATAATTCAGAGGATATCGTTTTCCATGATTTCATGATTGTTTACTGAATGTTGAGAAAGCTCTGGATTTTGTTTCAAGGAAACCATTCCTAATTTTCTTGATATCATTGGGCGGTTCTGGAGTGCAGAGAGATTGTGATGCAGGTATCCATATATAAATAGGTGCTCCTGTGACATAATATAATTTTTTTATAAAATATTGGAAACAAAATAAAACTCATTCTTAAAAAAGGAAAAGAATAAACATATACAGAAACGAAAACCCAGGAACTCAAGAGTACACTGTGCTCCAAGTTTCCAAATTTCTCCTATGGCTTATGAAGAACCTTGTCAGCACCCATAAGAGAAAAAGGGAATTGTAGGGTACACAGGCTGTCAAAGAGTGACTCAATTGCTTACAAGATATCATGGGGGAGGGGAATGGTTCATAAAAGTCAAGGATCTAATCCATCGAGCAGAGTGTACAACCATCCATTATATGCACGCATGATTATTACCACCAAAAATGAAGAAACACAAAAGGAATACCATTTTATAGAAATAGATAATTCCAAAGCTTCATATTAGTCTCTCACGACCCTCTTTCTCTAATGTATATTTTTAATGATGCATATCAATCATACGTGAACATACAAAATCTTGAAGGCCAGAGCAGAAATCACTACCTTACAAAATAAAGGGGCCTAACAGCTTACAATGTTCCTATCTCCAGAAGAACCTTGAATTGTGATTCATTTTCAAAAATTGGCCAAAGCATCTTTGAAACACAACTAAGAACTATTATCCAGGGCTCCACTTGGGTGTACAATTCCTGATATCCCAATGATTTTTTTAAAAAATGTGTTTTATGCAGATATTTTTAATCAATAATTTTAAAATCAATGTGGACATTTCCTGGTCCTTGGTATATTCACAGTGGTGTACATTCAGCTCTTCAATCATTATTAAACCTTTTCAATATGTGTATATTAATTTTAATAAATAAAATAAAAACCCAGAATAATAAAGAAGAAATTATTCACCTGTCAATCTATTTCATGACACTTACATTCATAGGTGTTTATCTGGTTGTCCTTGAAAAATTTTTTTGTTTATCAGTTTAATAATATGTGATCCTATACTACATCATGTGGACAAGTGAACACAGTTGATTTTTTAAAGCTGTTTAAAAGGTATTTATTTTAAAATTATGAACAGAAAGGGATATTAGATTGAAAGAAAATGTTAATTTTAAAAGGGAGTGTACATAAATCAATAATTCTGAGGAGGTCTTTTTCCATGATTTCAAGATTGTCTACTGAAAGTTTAGAAGGCTGCAGATTTTGTTTCAAGGAAACCATTCCTGATTATCTGGACATCTTTTTGCTGTTCTTGAGTGCAGATTGATTGTGATGCAGGTTTCCATATATAAATACCTGCTATTATTACATATTGTAATTTTTTAGAATGCATTGGAAATAAAATCTAACTCATTCCTGCAAAGAAACAGAATCCATAAATACAGAAATTTAAGCCCAGTATATCAGAGTACAAGTAGCTCCCAGCCTTCAAATTTCTCCTATGGCTTATGAATTAACTTGCCAATACTCAGAAGAGAAAAAAGGACTTGTAGATGCCACAAGGTGACAAAGAGTGACTCAAATGTTTCCAAGATATCATAGGGGAGAGGAATGGTTAATAAATGTCAAGGACCAAATCCATCAAGTAGAGTACCTCGGTCCAGTCTATGCACACACTATTATAGCCTCCAAAAATGATGAAATAAAAAAGGAAGACCATTTTAGAGAAATAGGTAATTCCATAGCTTCATAT
>JAQZBX010059865.1:0-17431 GCA_029593785.1 Cabassous unicinctus
TTCCAATCTGCCAAGAAAGGTGAGAACAATACATCTTTGTGCAAAGGCAGGATATGCATAAGAGAAGTGTAGCCTCTTACTACTGTTGGTTCCCAGATGCCTTTCCCACTTTGCTTTGACTAAGTGCAAAATCTGCAAAGTAAGAGAGCCACATGATTTTACCTGTCTTGCTGACTAAGTGGTTTGGAGTAGGGATGCTTTTGATATGAGGCAGCTTTTAATTTCCCTTAAATTTGGAAGTATAAGCAATAGGAGTTTCCTGAGAGAGGAGACTATTGAGCAGACCAGAGGGAGGGAGAGAGAGGAGAAGATTGGATTGTAATGAGGTGGAAAGAGGGCAAGGTCTAGGTTTGAATTTTGCTTTGAATTTTGTTGGTCTTAGGCAAGGCTTTAACCTTTCTGAGGCTTGGTTTCCTCATCTGTAAAAGGGGATAGCAACACCTTCCTTGCCGGATGATTGTGAGATTTAGAGATACTGTATATAAAAAGCCTGGTACCTAGGAGGCACTTGATAAACGTCTGGTATAATTATGACAGTTAACATTTTTTTAATTGAAAGAATGTGTCTTTCAGAACTGTGAAAGGTCTTGCAAGGAATCAGGATTCAAGACAAATCTGATTCATGTTGGTGATAACTCCCTTAGAGCATTTTTCTCATTACTTTGCCCTTCTTATGTCCCTGGCTTTCCTTAGGTGAAATTAATGATCCAAACTCACTGTTATTATCAGCCCCTCTCTTTTGTTTTTTTCCTTTTCATTCTTTTAAACAAATTAAAAGAAACTACCAGAGCCAGTCAGGCCAAGTAGTTATGGACAGGCTTTGTCTGGAAATCAGAAATTGCCTTTCTTCCCTTTGTCCTACCCAACTTTCCTCCTTCTGGTCTTTTCGCTCCCTACATGCCAGTAATAAAATGTTATGAGACAAATCAGCAAATGCATCACCTTGACACTGCTGTGAGTGAAGACATAGATTTGGATAATAGACTTCTGTGAAATGTCTTCTTGGAGGTGTCCAGTTCTGTTATTTACAAAACAATTGCTGTACCAGAACACAACTGATAGGTACCTATCCCAAGCTGAGTACAGTTCTTATAGATGACAACTAAGGAAGCTGTTTTCCTGAGGAATTCATTAGCTTTTGATTAGTCTTCAATACATTTTCTCTGGACAACATGGAGGCATTCCCCCAGGTTAGAATGGGGTTGTCCTCTGTGACAGAGATGGACATTTAATTTATTTGTGACTGGGTTGTCAAGGCTGGACATCTGTCATTTAAGCTTTCTTCTTTACTTTTTTTCCCTCGAATCTACTCCTAACTTGGAAACTTAAAAAAATAAGGTAGATTAAAAATTGATGATGTGGAATGTGTCATGGGTTGGTTTCTATTTTATTTTGCTTAGAGAAAATTATAATTTTAGGGCCAATGATTAAAATTCCTGCCTATGCTACAGGCAAAGCTCACACTGCTCACAAAACACCCCAGCAATCTCATCCCATTTCTTAGGGGAGATTTAATAGAAGGCCTGTTCAGTGAGGCACATTCAAGTTCATTACCTTTATAAAACACTCTACAGGAATTTTACTAGTGTCCAAGGTAGTGTCGTTAGTGGTTCCCAACCATAGTTTTCTACAAAAGAACGAATGACAACCGATTCTGTGTAAGCCTTGATTTTTTTGGTCTCTTTTCTTGCTTGCTAATTTGCTAAATTCAAACATTCACACTGAATCTTATAGTCATTTGTATTAATTAGCAACCTACTACTATTGCAGTCTTTCACTCTCCCTGTGGTAAGAGTTGTTTTAAGAAGGTATTATCTAAGCAGAGTTTGCTGCCTTATACTTAACTTCTTGTCGCATTTCAGGCACAAGCCCATTGTCTGACTTTTATAACTGCTATACAGAAGGATCCTCTGAGGTTTGTGTCACTCACACTTAATTTCTCAAAGGCAAATGGGGGAGGAACAATGCTTGATGTTTATTTTAATGTTCTCTCTGATCTTCACATTGGGTCTTTGACAATCTTATGTCAGCAATTTGGTGAGGTATTGTAGTTTCTGTGTTTATATGCTTTTCAGAGATAAGACTATGCCTCAAAGATCCAAATCTTTTGAACCTGTGATCCAGTTTGGTGTCTTTTTTGTGTGTATGGCTCAGTGGGGGTTTACCCAATGTGCTCAGGGACTGGAAACTTAAAATGGTCACTCCCTCACACTCCTCTCTGCCCTGGCTCTGTCTGCTGCGATTCTGAACTCTGTGTTGAGACATTCTCAGTTGTCATACTTCTCTTAAATTTCAGCTTTCAGATTAGGTCTGGTCTACTTATGAAGCAGATACTATGTTAAATAAATACAGTTTTGATCTTGCTTGTTTGGATGAGTGAGCTCTCTGTGAACATCCATATAGAATATAAATGGACAATATGTGACTTCATCATCAACCCTTTAACTGCCCAGAGGATCCATGGATTTGTACTATATACTCTAGGGTCTAAGGAATCTAGTTTTGTCCCAGACCAAGTCTTTGAGAGGCATAGAGGTTGATCAAGCTAACAGCAGTGCAATATATTGTGAATGCAGACCACAAGGAACATCCATGGGCACACTGAAATGCGTACCTGAGGATGTTGCAGTGAGGTCTTGTATATTTTCACACTTGCTACTAATGATGTGGTGGAAAGAGCATTGCAACTGGAGAAGGAATGTCTCATTTATGGCTTTCCAGCTAGCTAGCTGTGTGACCTTATATAAACCACTTAATCTTCCCTAAAGTTAAAAAGAAAAAGAAAAAAAAAAAAAAAAAGAATTCATGAAGTGAATAGAGGCATCCACCTCTTCTTGATTAGGCTCATGGGACACTGCCCAGCTATAACTGAGAGCCAGATGGAGTCTTATTACCAAATAAATGCCAGGCTAAACATCTTGTTCTTGGTGAGATGACCACTGCCAAGCTACTTCCTTAGCTTATAGTTGCTAGATAAATAACTATGAACCTCAGTGTGTGTCTCATCTATGGACTTCCCCCCATTGACCAGTGGATCAAATTGCTCCTAAAAAATTTCTTAAGATGAAAACAATCCAACCTCCTTTTGCGTAAGAGAGAAGTTTTATTAGAACACATAAGAATATACCATGTGATATCACAGTGATAATTTATGCATGCCAATTTTTCCAGGAAGGCTGATGTTTAGTTCCGATCTGACACAGTGGTTCTATTTTAAAAGAACTTTATTCTAAAGATATGCCTGCTTGCTTTTCCAGTGATTGATTAAGGAATGGACATGAGGCCCTGTTCTGGCCACTAATACTTGTATGGAATTCTGCTGAAGGAGGAAGGAGAGAACAATATTTGGAAAATGTTTCCTCTTTTTATTAAAGACTCACTGGTAGAGATGATCTCTCTTCTTCCTCTGAACATTGTCTTGTCTGGAAATAACTTGTAGAACAACTGCAGTGAACCTGCTACCAGCCTGAGAATGAAGCTAACACCAGGATGTAAATGAACACATGGCATGAACTGAAGTTCTTGATGAATTTAAAATACCAATTTTTTAAATTATTGAGACATTTTTCCATTATCTCTTTGGATAGTGGATCTGGTCATTTACAATGGCATTATAAGGTACTGTTTTAATATCCTAGAGACCATTGCAACAATTTCTGACATTTAAGAATATGCTTTTGAATTAGGAATGTATTAGATGTATTTGAACGCCTTTTCTGTGCTTGTTTTATTTCTTTTAAATGTAGTCTATATAAGGCCAAATTATGATAATAAACCCACAATTGACTTCAAGGAAAAACAAACAAAAATAAAACCTCAGGTTGGCTGTCTGTCAATGAGCAAGGTTTACTGGATGTTTTCAAAGCTTCCTTGTAGCTCTAAAAATCCTATGATTCTCATAAAGCAATGTTTTATTTGATTGTGATATTTCATTTGGTATCTAATTCTGTACAGATGTCTTAAATCAGAGTATTTTGGTTCTTGTAGATTTAATACATGGAATTTATCATTCTATTAATGTACCTTGGAGTGAAATGCATGCCTGTGTATCCATCTCCTCTCACATTTATAATATATATTACATCTTTTTAATGTACATCATGAGAAATGCCAGTGAACTTAAATGAAATATTACTATTGTTGCATTCATTTTTTACCAACTCTGTTGGGTTAGATGAATTAAATAAGGAATGATGTGTTCTGCAGAAACTACATTTACCATATACTCAGGTGTCTGTGTGTACTGCATAAACACAGATATTGAATATACTTTGGGTCTTCTTTACAAAGATCTGGAAACCTTTCTAACTTGAAAATAAGTTGAAAATCAAGTGGAAGATTTGATTTTTAAATATGAAGCTGAGCTATTTTTGAGGCACCCATTGTCTCTGGCAGACAGCACAGCTGGGAACTTTCTTGGTTCCTTTTGTCCTATATCTGGTGATGGAACAGGTGAGAGGGGTAAGGCAGATGTGAGAAGCGTGGGTTATAAGATTATGAATAATGGTGAGAATGATGACCTGAAGATCAGGAAGCCTGTGCAGACTCCTGAGAATAGAAAAGCCTGAATCTTTGATCTCCAGCTCTGTGCACCCTTCTGGACATTTTACTTTTCCCCTTCTCTCTGTCCTTTCTGTAGCCATCTGCCTGGATAGCTTCTCATCTTACTTATTCTTTGTAAAGATACTAATATCTTTTGGAAATCTCACTTTAGCATGAATATTTCTAGATTTGAATAGTAGACTCACACCAGGAAGGATTCTGCCTTGACTTTTTTACACATCAAGAATTCAAAAGGGGGAAGCGGCTGTGGCTCAATTGGTTGGGCTCCCGTTTACCATATGGGAGGCCCGGGTTCAATTCCTGGGGCTTCCTGGTGAAGGCAAGCTGGCCCACTGCGGTGCAGTGAGCTGGCGCAGCAAGGTGATGCAACAAAGGGAGACAAGCAGACATAGAAAAATGCAAAGCAAATGGACACAGCGAGCACAAGCCGCAAGGGGGGATAAATAAATGAAATAAATCTTTAAAAAAAAAAAAAAGAATTCAAAAGGATTTGGGAGGCAAGGGCTAGAGAACGGGACATGGATTTCCAACTTGGGAAGTGTTGGAAGTATTCACATTAGCACCTCTTGTTCCTATGCTGTCATTTAAAAAAATGACTTAGTGATGTCTGAATATTTTTTTGTTTTGATTTTTTCCCCTACGATTTATTTTATTTATTTATTCCCCTCCCCCCCCATTGTTTTTGCATTTACTGTCTTGCTCTCTGTGTCCATTCGCTGTATGCTCTCTGTGTCTGCTTGTCTTCTCTTCTTCTCGTCTTCTCTTTAGGAGGCACACATCTAAGATGTCCCATGTGGGAGAGTGGCACTCAATTGCTTGGGCCACCTCCGCTCTCTGGTTTGTTGTGTTTCTCATTGTCTCTCCTCTTTGTCTCTTTCTGTTGTGCCAGCTCTCCGTGTGGGCCAGCTTGCTTTTACCAGGAGAACCTGGGAAACAAACCCGGGACCTCCATATGGTAGACCGGAGCCCAATTGCTTGAGCCATATCCGCTTTCCTTGATTTTTTAAATTGTGAAATAATTTATGTAGAAAAAGTACAGAATCTATGAATCTTTATACACAAACATGCACACACATACACATACTCATGGTAATGACCATTAGATCAAGATTTAGAATATCCTAAGCATCCCAGAAGACTCCTTTGTGGCCTCTCCCTGTATATAAATTCAATTTGTATTTCCTAATCTCTTGCAAAATATTTAGAATTGTTTCATTCTCAGAGGTTATTATGAAAAAATATACCCCAATAGCTTTATTTTAAGAAGTAAAGCCTAAACTGTAGAAAACGTATTTGGATACTATTGTAAATGTGGGATACTAGCCATTTCTAGACAGTTCCAAGGGAAACAATTGCCATGATCTACAGGTATCTTTTTTATTGAGGGTCATTCCAAACCACAGAATTCCAGCAGCCTCATTTACAATCACACTCATCCTCAATAGCCATATTTGTGGCTACCTGTGTAATGAGGTGATTTATCATGGTATGTCAGCCATAGAGAGATCAGTGTAAATGAATTTTGTTTCTTTAAAAAAGGGTATTTATATCTAAACACTTTTACAATAATCTGACATTGCCCTTTAAAGGTAAGCACATATAATGTGATTTGCATATGAAGAAACCATGCATTACTCTTACTTGACTGACTGTCAGCGTCAGCAGCTGCACCTGGTAGTCCCCAGGTCTGTCATTGTTTCCATGATAGAGCTCATTTTTCAAGGGTTAATAACATAGACCTTAACATTCACTTTTTGGGTTGGAACTTGGCAACCACTATGAGTATACAGCCTATAGAACTGATTTTAAATAAAATGGTTTAAATTGATTTACCCTTTTCAAATTAGAGTATGTCAAAATAATTGTACTTTGCATCAGTTCTAATGCTTTAAATGTATTTAATGTAAAATTTGTGAGCTATTACTCCCAGGTGGTGATTTTGGGAGATGCCAGTTACGGGACAAGTTAAGTAATGATTGGTTTCCGTTGAGAATTCCAAAAGAAATCTGCAAACTTTAACAATCTTTCTTTTATAATATCATTGTTGTTTTAAAAGAAGAAATGTTATTGCCCTTACTTTTAATAGTACAGAGTATTTGTTGTAGTATGTGGAATTTGAAAAGAAAGATGGAAAAAAAATGCTTGAAATTGTGTTTAGTTGTATAACAGCCTGACCCCAGGATAGCTTGCTCTTAGCTCAGCACCGCTGTGTGATATTTGAACTGGGCTAAGGTGGAGTGTGGGTACTCAGTTTTGAAAACTCCACATAGAAAAACAGGAGGAGATATTTGTATTCCTACTTTAGCATACATTTTACTATCTTACTCAAATGTACATTTCTATTTTAAATACATGTGTTAAGAAGATGGACTCTTCCATCTTCCTTACTTTGCCAATGGAAGTTAAAACTCTACCCTAATTTCTTTTAAAAAATTACCTAGATGTCAGCATATTTGTATATTTAATGTATAGCAACATTCTAAAGAAAAAGTGCTGCTTACTTATTTCTCTACTGAAGCTATCTTATCAATGAGAGAAGAGTTGGGCTAATGAGGACATAGTACTGTTGATTTTAAATTTTGATCAGTTTTCAACTGAGCATGATACAGACATAAATTTGGAGAGGAAGTTCTCACATATATTATAGACAGTGTGACTGGGTCCTCATGTGTCAAAAGATGCAACTTCATTCTTGTATAGTATAAGGACCTGGTTGAGGAATAAGAAAAGCTATAACGTTGTTAACATGACAGAGTGGTCTGTAATAAATTAGAGACATGAGGCTGGGAAAATATAGGCTAGATATAGCAAGGTACAGTAAAAATAGCATTAGTTTTGGAGTCAGGCATTTTGGATTTGAATTGGTTTTGCCATTTGCTAGATCACTTGTGCAACCTTAAGCAAGTTAATTATCCTTGCTGATTCTCAGCAAGGTGTTAATAGTGACCATCTTCCATGTTTTTGTAAGAATTAAAAATAATGTAGGGAAGCGGGTGTGGCTCAGTGGATAGAGCCCCCGTTTACCATATGGGAGGCCCGGTGGCGTAATGGGTAGAGCACCCGTTTACCATATGAGAGGCCCCGGGTTCGCTTCCGGGCGCCTCCTTGTGAGGGCAGGCCGGCTCGCGCGGCGCCTGCCATGGGCTGATGCGGCAAGACCTCACAGCAAGGGGGAGATAAGCAGACACAGAGAAGACACGCAGCGAATGGACACAGCAGCACAAGCAGCAAGGGGGGCATAAATAAATAAAATAAATAAATCTTTAAAAAAAAAATGTATATAATGTATCTGGCACTTAGTTGCTCGATAAATGGTGACTATTATTATGATGATGTCATGGTAAGGATTTTTAAAGTGACCTTCCAAGCCATTGAAAGTTTCTGGCACTTACATTACTCCCTTCTGAGAGGTCTCAGAGTACATTTATATCTACTCTCCTCTTGGTGGTGACTTTTGCAGGAATTGTCACAATTTCTGTAGATGATCCTTACACTCATTGATGCAGGAAAGGGCACCTCACCCCCAATGACCTATGAAATGCTCAAGGAGGGCAGTACTGCCCAAAGAGGTATCTATGGTATCTGTACAGGATGGTGTCTGGCCAACCCATCTTATCCTTTCTTATGGTAAGTTTAAATTCTATTTAGATAGAAGGTGGAAGGGTGGCAAAAGCAGAAAGACATACGGAGAGAAAGCAGTAAGCATCCACGAGCTAGGGAAAAGAGCAGAGAGAAGCCATGATATGATGATAATGATCAAGTCAGTTGTGGTAAAAGCAATAAAGCAGAGCCACGAGGAACAGCTGGACTACCATAAAAGTGGAACGACTGAACTATGAGCAGTAGACATTCCTTCTGGAGGGAAAATTCTATGGGCAACTGCGGAACCCTCCCTGTTGCTAAGGCCCTACTAAAATTACTGTTGTATCTACAATAATATTCCAGTTTTCCCTCAGGCCTGGTTCCATGTTGCCTTTATATGATTTCCTGTCTCTTTTACTTCCCCAGTTATGTTGCAAAATAAACTCCCTTTAACTGAAGTAATTTGCATATGCAATGTGAAAAAGCCTAACAAATACCTGAACTGTTTGATTTTGGTTTTGACTGGTAGATGAACATCAACCTAGATAAAGGATCCTAGGTTTTCCTCCCCAGGGCCCAAATAAAGCCATGGATGGGTAAAGTAGTGTGATATTTGTGAAAAATTGGAAAGGATTTAGTGTTTCTGGACCATAAAACATGAGTTAGGGAGAGGTGAGAGTTGAAGCTGGAGAAGTCAGCAGGGGCAAGATCATTAAGTCAAAGTATGAAATGTAAAAGAGCTTGGAAAAGGGAAGTCATTAAAGGGTTTGCAAGAAGAGGAATGATATGGTTAAATTTTTCTTTTAGGTCAATTACTTTGGTGGTTTTGTGGAAGATAATTTGAGGCCAATGGGCTAAATAAAGGGAGACAGATTTGGAGGCTGTTATTTAGACCAAGTTCTGACTACTAGGACTTTAATTAAAGTTGCAGCAGTAGGAATAGAGAGGAGAGTGTGATAGTCCATCTAATTTTAATTGACTAAGTCAGCCATACTTGGTGAGGGCTGAGAATAAAGTGGAGAGGTCAAGGAGTCATCAAGGATGATTCCTGGTTTTCTAATTTGGGTGTCTCAGGGGATTGTGGGATACCAATTTAGAAAGAGAATACAGGAGGAAGAAATGGATTCAGGACAAAATGATAAATGCTATTTAGACATGCTAAGTCTAAGATGTCTACAGGACGTCCAAATGGAGTTGTTTAGTAGGCAGTTATATGTATGAATCTGAAATTCAAGGGTCAAGTCAATGCTAGAGGTAGAGGACACTCCAGTTTTATGTGTTAGCTGGAGTCACAAGGATGGAAGAGCTTACTTAAGCACAGAGGGAGAATAACATTCAAGAGATAAAGAGACATCACTGAAACAGTAGGCTTCAGTGGAAAGGATTCCATGACAGAAGGAGAGAAGGAATAGTCAAAGAGGCCTGAAGAAAGTCAGGAGAAGATGCTTGAATTGAAGTGCTTCTTTCAGGAGGGAGTAATTATTAATAGATTCCAATATAGGGGTGAAATACAGAAGACTCTGGAAACAAGGGCAGACTCAATGGAAAGGAGGGTGTCAAAGACAGGTTTCAGCGGAGTTGTGAATGGAAATGAATAGAGACTGCTGTTTTGTGATTTTTTTTTACTATTTTTAAAAAATTTTTAATTATTTTTTTATATCTTAAAAATTTTTTTTTTTATATTTTAAAAGATGCTTAGATTACATAAATGTTAAACAAAAATTACAGGGATTCCCATGTTCCCCACCTCCCACACCTCCCAAACCTCCCACAACCTCCCACATAAAAATCTTTCATTAGTGTGGCACATCACCTGCAATGGATGTACACATCCTGGGGCTTTGCCACTAAGCATGGACCATAGTTCACATTGTAGACCACACTCTCTCCCACACAGTTCTGCATGTTATATGCTGATGTAAAATGGTCTATATCTGTCGTTGTAATGTCACTCAGGATAATTCCCAAGTCCTGAAAAAGCCCCTGTATTACAACTGCTTTTCCCTTCCCTGCCCCGAAAGCATCCAGTGGCAACTGGCTCCACCTCACTGTTGTAATTTCTTCCATTGCTTGAATCACAATATGTCTACAACAGAATACCAGTAAGTCCACTCTAGTTCATAGCTATTCCCCCAATCCTGAGGAGTTTGGGATGGTGATGTCCACTCCACCTTCAAGTGAGAGGGGGCTTATATCCCACGGATACAATGGATGGGATTATCCTATCCTGCCTGCAGCTGCAGGCTCTCTCCATACCCTGGGATGGCTGTTGTCCATTATCATCTCCTCACCAGGTGACTTGGGTGAGTCCACTGAGCTGTAGAGTAGGAGTTGCAGCTCCACCGAGATTCCAGGCACAGCTGGCACATGGGCAGGCCAAAGGCTTCTGTCTCTGGAAGTACACCTACAAACTCCAGCATCACATATAGGTTTGAATAGAAGGGACTGATGGACCATGTACAGGGAGGACTTATTTGAGTCCAACTCTGTCACTGTCAGGAGCACAGATTCCAAAGTAGAGCCCACTGATAAGGCATCAATCTCTGGAGCTATCCCTCCTTATATAGGACCTGGGTGTCTCCAGAGCCCTCAGGAGCCCCTCTGTGTGGGGTGATATCCACTTTGGTGTTCTATGAGATCCTACTGAGGTGTGTGTAAGTGTTACCTTTGGGATGACCTCTCGACTCTCTTTGAAGTCTCTTAGCCACATGAACTCATTTGTCTTTATGTTTCCCCCCTTTTATTCAAAGTCTTTTTCCAGTCATATTGCCAGTTGGCACTTGGTATTAATCCCTTGTTGCCAGGGAAGCTCATCCTCAGGAGTCATGTCCCACGCTGGGGGGAAGGTAATGCATTCATATGCTGAGTTTGGCTTAGAGAGAGGCCACATTTGAGCAAGAAGGAGGCCCTCAGGTGGCAACCCTTAGGCACCCCATAACAGTAGGCTAAGTTTCAATTACAAGAGCAAAGACTCGTAAGGCTAGTCATCAATAACAAGATCCCATCAGTGGACCATTCTCCTTTGCCAGACACTGCCCCTGCACTCGGGTGACTGTTGCTGCTCCCTTGTTTTTTACTTTTAAAAATGTTTTATTCTGAGATAATTGTGGATTCACATGAAATTGTAAGAAATGCTACAGAGAAATCCTATATACCCTTCACCCAATATCTCCAATGGTTATATCTTGCATAATTTTAGTATACTACCATGATCAGAAAATTTATTCAATCCACCAAATTTATTCAGATTTCACCAGTTTTGCATGCACTCATTTGTTTTGATGTATACTTTGCACTGTGCAACTTAGCCATGTGTGAACTGCTTTTTTCTTTTTATTATAGAAGCTGTGAGCTTACAAAACAATCATGCAAAACATACAGAATTCCCATACGTCACCCCACTACCAGTACCTTGCATTGTTGTGGCACATTTGTTACAAATGATGAAAGAACATCATCAAAATATGAATGCTAACTATAATAGCTTACATTTGGTGAGTTTTCCCCATAAACCACCCTATTATTAACACCATGTATTAGTATTGTACATTTGGTATAGCTCATGAGAAAACATTCTCATATTTGTCCTGCTGAACAAAGTCCATCATCCACCACGGGGTTCACTGTGTTATACAGTCCCATGCCTTGTACAATCTATCCAAAGTATACATTCAGTGGCTCTCAGTTTCATCACAGAGTTGTGCAGCCATCGTCTCCGTCAATTTTAGAATGTTTTCTTTACTCCAATAGAAAAAATCCCATACCCATTTATACCTCCCTAATGTTGACCCTTAGCATTGTTATAGTACCTTCTTTGCCACTGATGCAAGAATTTTACAATATTGCTGTTAACTATAGTCCATACTTTAATTGTATTTCCCCCATGTATTAACATATTCTTAATACTTTGTAATAGTGATGTACATTTGTTCTAGTTCATAGAAGAACATTCCTGTGTTTGTACTATTAACCACAATACTCATCTACCACAGAGTTCACTATGTTATAAAATCCCTAGATTATTCTTTAGCTTTTTTTCAATTGACATTTATGTCCCTAGACTACCCCTTTCAGCCACAATGATATTTATAAACCAGCAGCGTTAGTTATACTCACTATGATATATTATCATAAACTCCATCCATTTCCACACATTTACAATCAACCTTTCTAAAATTCTATATACATTAAGCATCCGTACCCCTTCTCAACCCTCATCCTATCTCTTAGTAACCTATACTATAGATATTAACTCTATGATTTTATGCATTGTATTTAGCTCATATTAGTGAGACCATACAACATTTGTATTTTTGTGTCTGGCTTGTTCCTTAAGGTTCATCCATGTTGCCATATGCATCCCAATTTCATTTCTTCTCACAGCAGCATAATATTCCATTGTATGTATTTACCACATTTTGTTATCCATTCATCGGTTGATGGACAGTTGGGTTATTTCCATCTTTTGGCAGCTGTGAATAATGCTGCTGTGAACATTGGTGTGCAAATGTCAGATTGCATCCCTGCTTTCAGTTCTTCTGAATATATTCCTAGTGGTGGGATTGCTGGATCATATGGAAGTTCTATATTTAGCTTCCTGAGGAACAGCCAAACTGTATTCCACAGAGGCTGCACCATTCTACATTCCCACCAACAGTGAGGGAATGTTCCTATTTATCTACATCCTCTCTAGCACTTGTAGTTTTATTTATTTTTTTAAAAAATGATGGCCATTCTATAAGATGTGAAATGGTATCTCATTGTAGTTTTGATTTGCATTCCCTAATAACTAGTGATGCTGAACATCTTTTTTGGGTGCTTTTTGGCCATTTGTATTTCATTCTATAGAAAAATGTCTATTTAAGTCATTTGCTCCTTTTTAATTGGGTCGTTTGTCTTTTTATTAAGTTGTATGATCTCTTTATATAACATGGAAATCAAACCCTTATCCAATATGTGGTTTCCAAATATTTTCTCACATTGAGTAGGCTGCCTTTTCACCTTGACAAAGTTCTTTGAAGCACAGAAGTGTTTAATTTTGAAGAGGTCCCACTTACCCATTTTTTCTTTCATTGCTTGTGCTTTGGGTGGAAGGTTTAAGAAACTGCTATCTACCACCAGATCTTGAATATGTTTTCCTATGTTTTTTTCTAGGAGTTTTATGGTTCTGCGTTTTATATTTAGGACTTTGATTCATTTTGAGATAATTTTTGTATGAAGTGTGAGATAGGAGTCCTCTTTCTTTCTTTTGGATATGGATATCCAGTTCTCCCAGTACCAGTTGTTGAATACACTGTTCTGTCCCAGCAGGGTGGGTTTGACAGCCTTGTCAAAAATCACTTGACCAGAGATGTGAGGGTCTGTTTCTGAACACTCAATTCAGTTCCACTTGTCTATATGTCTATCTTTATGCCAGTACCATGCTGTTTTTACCACTGTAGTTGGTAATAAGATTTAAAGTCAGGAAGTGAGAGTCCTCCAACTTCATTCTCCTTTTTTTAAAGAGCTGTTTCTGGGTATTCAGGTCCCCTTACCCTTCCAATTAAATTTAATAATTGGCTTTTCCATTTCTTCAAAAAAAAGCTGTTGGAATTTTTATCAGGATAACATTGAATCTGTAAATCACTTTGGATAAAATTGACATCTTAATGATATTTATTCCATGAACATGGAATGTCCTTCCATTTATTTAGGTCATCTTTTGTATTGTAGGTTTTCTGAATATAGGTCCTTTACATCCTTGGTTAAGTTTATTCCTAAATATTTGATTCTTTTAGTTGGTATTGTAAATGGAATTTTTTTCTTGACTTCCTCCTCAGATTGCTCATTACTAGTATATAGAAACACTACTGATTTTGCATATTAATCTGGTATACTGCACTCTGCTGAACTCATTTATTAGCTCTAGCAGCTTTGTTGTAGATTTTTTGGGACTTTCTAGGTATAGGATCATATCATTAGCAAATAGCAAAAGTTTTTCTTCTTCCTTTCCAATTTGGACACCTTTTATTTCTTTTTTTGTTGTTGTTGTTATTAATTGCTCTAGCTTGAAGCTCTAGTACTCTATTGAACAACAGTGGTGACAGTGGGCATCCTTGTCTTCTTCTCTATCTCAATGGGAAAGTTTTCAGTCTTTCACTATTGAGTACACTGTTGGCTATGGGTTTTTCCTATATGACCTTTATCATGTTGAGAAAGTGTCCTTCTATCTCTATTTTTGCAGTGTTTTTTATCAAGAAAGAATGCTATATTTTGTAAAATGCCTTTTTCTGCATCAATCGAGATGATCATTTGATTTTTTTCTTCTTTGATTTGTTAATGTAGTGTATTACACTGATTGATTTTCTTGTGTTGAACCACCCTTGCATGCCTGGGATAACACCCACTTGATCATGATTCTTTTTATGTGCTGTTGGATTCATTTAGTGAGTATTTTTGCATCTCTATTCATTAGGGAAATGGGTCTGTAATTTTCTTTTTTTATAATATCATTATCTGGCTTTGGTATTAGAGTGAGTGTGACAATTTGAAGTCCTTTTTTGAATCCCAAAAGATTATGTTCTTAAACTAATCTATTCCTGTGGGTATGGTACCCCAGCCTACAGAGAGGGTGGAGCACATTCCCTGGTGGTTGTGGAGAGTTAGGTCACTACCCCAGTTTTCTGAGGGGGTTGGGCCTACAAGCCAGAGATTAGGGAGAATGTTACTGCCACCCCACTATGCTAAGGGGGATGAGACTGCCTCAGAGATTGGGGAGATTCTGGCTGTCACCCCAGTGTTCTTAGAGGGTGAGGCCTGGAGCTCGGCTGCCACCCAGATGTTTGATGAGGGTGGGATTGAGAAAATTGCCGCCAAAGCTTAAGCACAAAGCCCTGAAGAGGCTGTGCTCACGAAGTAGCTCAAGGTTGAAGAGACAAGCTATATAAGCCTGGTAGCCCACAGCTGAACTTGGAAAGAAAGCTCAGCAGCTGAGACTGAGAGATGAGGCCTGGAAACTGAAAAGCCCTATGCCTGATCACCCTCAAATGGGCTCTGGGAGATGGTGAGCTTGGAGGGGAAGGCAGGGACCTCAGCAGAGATCTGCCGTCATCTTGCTTCCCCACGTGGCAGGACACCAGGATCACCAGTATCTGACTTTGGTGAGAAAGTATCTCTGATGCTTCCTTGATTTGGACATTTCATGGCCTCAGAAGTGTAAGCTTTTACCCCTAATAAATTTCCCATTATAAAAGCCAACCCAAAACTGGTACTTTGCATCAGCAGCCCTGTGGCAAACTAAGACAGTGATGTTGGCTTCATAGAATGATTTTGGTAATGTTGCCTCCTGTTCAAGTTTTTTGAAGAGTTTGACCAAGATTAGTAATAAATCTTCTTTGATTGATTTGTTGAATTCATCTATGAAGCCATCTGGTCCTAGGCTTTTCATTTTTGGGAGGTTTTTGATGACTGTTTCAATCTCTTTATTTGTAATTGTCTTGTTGAGGTTTTCTATTTCCTCTAAGGTCATCATAGGTTGTTTGTGTGTTTCTAGTGACTTGTCCATTTCATCTTTCATCCATGTTGTCTATTTTGTTGGCCTACAGTTTTTCTTAATACCCTCTTATGATCTCTTTTATTTCTCTGGGGTCAGTAATAATGCCCCCATTTTTATTTCTGATTTTATTTGTTTGCATCTTCTTTCTTTTTTCTTTGTCAGTTGACCTAAGGGTTTGTCAATTTTGTTGATCTTGTCAAAGAACCAACTTTTGATTTTGTTCTTCCTCTCAATTGTTTTTTTTTTTTTCCTCAAGTTCATTTATTTCTGCTCTGCTCTTTGTTATTTCTTTCCTTCTGCTTGCTTTGACATTAGTCTACTCTTCTTTTTCTATTTCCTCCAGCTGTGTAGTTAGGTCTTTGGCCCTTTCTTCTTTTTTAATGTAGGCATTTAGTGCTATATATTTTCCTCTCAACACTGCCTTTGCTACATTCCAAAAGTTTTGATATGTTTTTCTCTCATTTTCATTTGTCTTGCTACACTTTCTGATTTGTCTTGAAATTTCTTCTTTGCCTCACTTGTTGTTTAAGATAGACTGCTTTTTTTGACAAGTTTAGCTAGAGGTATGGAATGGACAGGAAAGAAGCTGGGCCACTGTTTGAGGGAGATATGGGGTTAAGAGAGTTTTTTTTTTTAATGACGGGAGCAGCTTGAAGCTGTTTATAGACTGAGGAGCCAGTAGGAAGAGGGAGAGAGGTTGACTTGAGGTATAAGTGAGAGAAGGTTCAATTGGTTAAATGAGATCTCACAGGAGGGAGATGGTCTTAAACAAAGAAATCTCGCCTCATTCTCTGAGAGTGGAAGAAGTGTCAGTGTGTGTCTATAGAGACACTTGGCAGTAGTGGGTGTCGTGCAGTAGAAAGCTGGAGGATGAAATGATACCTGATGACTTCAATTTTCCAATGGAAAAGGAGGCAATGTCAGCTTCTGTGAGTGAGAGAGGTAGGTAAGGTTGAGCCCCAGAGGAGACTGCAGAAGGCCTAGAATTACCATTTCCTTTCAGGAGTGGGAGCTCAAGCTCATTATAAGCTGATAAATGCTTATCAGAGACAGAGGCAGAGATGTTTGGAGACCATGAATGTTTAGTGATGTCCTTCTGCAAAGTAATGTAATTTTTTTTCTTCAGACAGTGCTTAGCTGCCTATAATAAAGCTTATATCTTAAAAGGGCACTTCGGTTGTCCATGTGTAGTCAGTCAGAGATGCATTTCTCTGGGCTTATTCAAAAAGCCATTTTGAAGTAGGAGTCAGGGAGGGTGTCACAACAAGATGATGGCATTTTTGCTGGGCATTGTGGAGTGATTTTTTTAAAATTTTATTTATCCCCTCACCCCACCCCCACCGCTTGTGCTGCTGTCTGCTCTCTGTGTCCACTTGCTGCGTGTTCTTCTGTGTCTGCTTGTCTTCTCTTCTCGTCTTCCCTTTAGGAGGCACCGGGAACAGATCCTGAGACTTTCTGAAGTGGGAGAGAGACACTTAATCGCTTGAACCACCTCATTTCACTGGTTTGTTGTGTCTCTTATTGTCATTTTCCTTTGTGTCTCTTTTTTCTTGTGTCATCTTATTGCGTCAGTTCTCCATGTGGGACTGCTTTTGCCTTCACCAGGAGGCCCCGGGAATTGAACCTGGGACCTCCCATATGGTAGTTGGGAGCCCAATCGCTTGAGCCACATCCACTTCCTGTGGAGTGATTCTTAACCCCATCCCATACTTTGGTTTTTCAGATCATGCCAATTTCTCTTGTGGAGCACAT
>JAQZBX010059866.1:0-17431 GCA_029593785.1 Cabassous unicinctus
TTTATTTAGTTGTTGTAGTATGGGTTGTAGTAATAGATTGTTTTTTCAGTCTGAACTAAATACTAAATTTCATATGTTCTATGGATAACAGATAAAATGCTCACTGTGAAGACAGGAAACTGTACAAAATGACCCATGGAACAGCAAGAGGGCTCTGTGGTCCTGAAAAGCCCTATTGTTTTGACATAGCAGCAAAAGTTGTTTATGCTATTATTTAATGTCTGGGAGGCATTATTATGTGGAAAGGTATACATTTTTTTTTATTGTGGGTAAAAATCCAATTTTTTCACAATACCTACCAATATTTGTAAAATGATATATAAATACTTATGCATATATGTGCATTTGTTTACATAAATGTTATTTGTTATATATATATATACTTTTTTTTAAAAGGTGCTTAGATTACCTAAATATTACTCAGAAATTACAGGGATTCTCATGTTCCCCATCTCCCACACCTCCAACAACATCCCACACTACCATCCCTCATTCGTGTGGCACAAGACCCGCATTGTAATGTGTTTAATCCTTAATTTATTAAGCTTAAAAGCTAAATCTCAATTAAATCTTCTTGAGTTCTTACATATTTTACTATTTATTGATTACATTTCCTTAAGAATTTATCATTTAATTAAACATTAAATACAGATGATTCCTTTAAATGGTTCAAATACTCACTGAAGACAAAACATTCTCAATACAATGATGGCAGAGCATTTTGCTAAATGCTCACCTAAACTTAATTAAAAATATCACTTCTGTGGACTTAATTAATTTCTTCATTATGTCACTATTTCATGTTGTAATTTCCTATCATTAATGATAAGCTCTTTTGTGACCTTCCCATGTTATGGTAACATTTTTTAGATGCTTTCTTTGATTTGAGTTAATTTTTCAAGAGAAAAATAAATAAGAATTTCTTTCCCCCTTACTGAGGTTACACGATCTGGACTCTCAAGTTATTTCCTCTAATTTGGAGAATGCAATAGTTCTTCCCCTAAAGTAAATAAAATAGGAATAAAGTATCAAAGAGTTGATTTTTTTTCTATTGTTAAACTTTAAATGTCAATAAAATTTTACATCCATTATTTTAAGCATAAGTTTTAATTTTTTGTCACATAATTCCCTCTAAAATAATATATTTTCAATTTTCACTTAGCATTAGATAGTGTTATTCTGAAAAAGAAGCTAATAAGAGTAAATGACTTTGTGCATATGCATACTTTAACTAAAATCATGGCCACCATAAAGTGAATTCATCCCTCATCTGAACACAGGGCTTACTCATGAGAGCAGGAAATAGGCAGGGTTTGTTTGAATTTTATCAATACTTCATAGAAATTACTTTGTACTAAGGACTGGAGAGAAAAAACAGATTTGACAAGATCACTAGAAACCAAATATCAATTGAAAATATATCTAAAAGAAAAAATGTCTATTCTTACACATACATATATAAGCATAAAAATTGAATGTATTTGAAGTATGGAAATGATATATCTGAGATACTTTGAGAAGAGTTTAAATCTTCAAGACAAAGAAATTGGGGAAAGATTTAGAGAGGATGTCCTGCATGGATAAGATATGAAAGGTTGAACTGGAGTTTTTAAGCAGGCAAGTTGGAAGAAAGCATTTGGAAAAAAGTACTTTTCGCCTTGTGAGGTGGAATTGAGGGCATTTGGAAACCCAGATGACACCTTGCTTGATGGAGACACCGCTAAAGAGTCCACAGGTAATTACAAAACATACAGGGCTTCTGAAACTCTCTATTTAATATGGCAAAGTCAATTCATATTGGGGGTATTAAATTTATGGTTTGAAGGGACAGCCTTTTTTTCAAAAAGGTAGATAATCCTCTTAACCTTATGAAGTAGAAGAAACTCTGTAAGTTCTGATAGAAATGGAAACATTTACATCCTTGAAATTTGTATAATAGAAGGGTTTCTAATTGTTTTTCAACATTTGTGAACATAAAGTGATTGAAAATGTTCTTTGAGGTAACTGTGTATTCAGAAGGAAGCCAGATGAATGACTGAATCTTCAAAGTAAAGACAGTATTTGGAACATAAATCCAAGGTATTTATGTTTCTGCATGCATAAACAATTCTACAAATAAATACCTACCTATGGAAATGGGTCATCTCTTATTTTTGGTATAGTCTTGTTACGTATAGATATATTATATATATATATGTATTGTAGGTGATTGAAATAGATTCAGCAATTCTTTAAGTCATCTTACTCAAGCTACCAATGTCCTGAAGGCTTAGTTTCTGTATTATTCAAGGGGGTGCCATAATTTCTGTCTGCACGCTTAAGAAGTTTCCAATGATAATCAACTGCTTAATGATAACAGTTAAAACATATTGAGACCTTACTATCTGCTAAACTCTCTTTTGGGTGCTTTATATGTGTTGTTTCATTTAAACTTTGATCAGTCCTCTGAGCTAGTTACTACTCTTGCACCATTTTGCAGATGAGGAGAATGAGGCACAGATCGGTGAGGGGAATTGCATATGCCCTCTCAGCTGGTTTGCATAAGACCTCTCATTTGGCATTTGTTGTCATTATAATCCCTCCTAAAATCATTAAAAATCGTTCTTATTTATAAAAGAACTTCTTATTGGCTGCTTAGAGGACTTAGAAAGGAAATTGGTAACACCCTTTCTTGATATTCTTGATGAAAACAGGACTGTGACTTGTCTTCTCTCTCCTCATTCATTTTCTATCCTGCTCTTGTCCCTGGATTTCTTATTTTAGGTAATTTATTTTACCAGTTCACAGAATTATTTTATTTGAAAAGCCCTGTATTCAATAAAAATAGAAGAAAACAATCTAAAATGTATTATAGGTTACTCAATATTATTTGAAAAGATATTTTCCATAGCAGTCTTTTCATGACCTGTAGGTCCTCATTTCTTAATGTCTTCTTGAATAAGATTCTGTATTTTCTCTTGAACCAATTTGTTTCCTTTATTGCAACTTTCCTCTGGATTGCATAGAAAACGTCAGTTATGTTTACCAGTGTATATCTAGGTTCCAGAATATACTAAATTATCAAAAATATATTTTTTGACATGAAGAAAAAATAAAAACAAAGTAAAAGGGAATGAATGAATAGAAGAATGAGAGGCAAATTCTACTTATTAGTATAACTATATCTGTCTCTAGGTTTCCTCATTACTCCATGTCTTTCTGTGTTGCTGCTTTTAATCTGCTAAGGACTGGATGAAATTAGCAAACCTACTAACACTGTGCAAATACTAAGAGCAAAGAGGGATTGGGTGGGGCTTAAGGGCTCTCAGTAAATAGACGTTGTAACTTTAACTTGTCTGGACCCTTTTTAATAATAATAGTTTCCTGAAATATATTTTACTACAGAAATGAATTCCTATAAATATAGCAACACTGTATGTTTCATGGGTATTAATAATAGCTACTATTATTTGGATTGCTTCCTAGTGGTGTAAACATTGTCTTAACTGCTTTGTAGATGTTATTTCATTTAATTCTCAAAAAATCCCCACAAAATTGTTTCATCTTACGCATAATGAAAGTGCCCAAGGTCCCTCAGAGTGGAAGTGGTGAAGCTAGAATTTGCAATTCATGTGCTCCATGACAGTTTTTTTTTTGTTGTTGTTGTTGTTATTACTGCGCATAGTGGTTGTTCTTTAGAATGAAGCATAAGAACGGTGCATCAGGATAACACAAAAAATCCCAAGATGCCTTTCCTCATAGACTAGAGCAGTAGTACGTAAAACAACGCCCTCCTGTGCTTTCTTGGGCTTTGAATCAAGCTGTGAGTTGTTACTTGTTAGTTGTAGAATAAAACAAGAATCAGATGTTTTGGAAGCAGATGGCATGTGAATTAGCCTTCCAAGTATAAATAGGGTTTGAAAAGAGTATGAACACATTAAAAAATATTCCATCTTAGAAAAGTCGAGAATATCTGATTTACTCTACTGACTGTTTGAGTTAGATATTTTTATCTCCTCTGGAGAATATTTCCCCCAAAAACAGAAGAAAACATTTCTATTTGTAGTAAAGCTGAGATACTCATAATATAAACTTAGGTCAAGATTTATCCTTCTTTCTCATTTTGTGTTTCCATCCCTGTGACATACAGGACATTTGATTTTGTCTTTAGATCAGAAGATGGCACTTTGAGGGGAATGTGGCCTGAAAATTTGATTTTTGCCTCATACACTGATGCAATTCTTCACAACACCTAAACCCATCATTCCACATGTTTCTTGGCTCATGATAAAATTTATAAATCAATATAACTCAGATACTGAAGTACCAGACTTGATCTGGAAAATTTTCATGAGAAGAAATCTTTCATAAATTGATATTGGCAATAGTCTGGGAACATTTGCAAGAATTCATAATAAGAGCCAAAGACAAAGAGAAAGAAGGAAAAAAAAATGATTAGGTTTGAGATGGCCAAATGTATTGACATATTTACACTCCTCAAGGATTTGCGGTTGTTAACTGAGAAATAACAAACTATGCTGCAAGAAAGCAAAGGCATTAATGAGAATTGCAACTCAGTGAACACAGATTCCTGTAGTAACCCAAATGTGTCAGTCTTGGTACTACCATGTAAGGGTTTCTAAAGAAAAAGAAAAAAATTGCATAAATTGTTTGTAATTGGTGGATATTTGGGGTGCTCCAAATGTTCTTCAGGTTACATAGTTTACTGAATTATCTTGTTGGCTGTTTTTCATGTCCAGATGTCCTTACGGTTTTGAGGAATATTGTTGCTTGAGGCTTTACATACTTTGGGAACTTGTGATATTTGGCTGAGATTTGCAAAGGTAACCTCCAGAATGACCTCTGGACTCCATTTAAAATCTCTTAACCGTATTAAAATATTTTGTTTTATTTCTTTTTACATTTCCCTTTTTGATCAAGTCTTTCTCTGAAAGCATCACTGATCAACAGTTGATATTAATCCCTTGGCACCAGGGAGAATCATGCCCAGAAACCATATTCCAAGTTGGGGAGAAGGTAGTGAGTTTATTTGTAAAGTTTCATTTAGAGAGTGGACACATTTGAGCAACAAGGAGGTTTTCAGGGGGTAATTGTTAGGAATTAATTTTAAATAGGCTTAGTTTCACCATTACAGAAATAAGTCTCGTAAGTTAAAGCTTCAATATGAAGGCAAAGTTTGGGGCGTTAAAATGACTCAGGAGGTAGTTGTGGCTGTTAATCTGGTAGGGCCCTTTGCAATAAAGTTGGAGTGTATATTTATGGAGATGTCTTACCAATATACAAAGTCACCAGGCTGAAGAGTGTGGTTTTGAATATCATTATATATCTGGAGCATGCTGTGAAAGGATTGTTTTACCAGTTTCCTTTTTTTTTTTTAAGTTTTGGTAGTTCCTGACAATAGATTAGTGTATTTCTTTTTATGAGGCAGGAATCAGATATTCCTGAATTTATTTTCATAGGTCCTCCTGCTGTAATTTCAAATGGGGTTAACTTATATTTGCCAAAAGGAGTGGATCCTAGAATTTAAAAAGAATATAACTAAAGCTTTTGGCTATGGTAGATTGAGGGATTCCATGAATTTAGCTAATTGAGTTTTAATTATACGACCCTGAGGATTGGAGTGTTAGGCACAATGAAAATGTTATAGAAGAGGCCATATTTTGAATATTGTTTTCATAATTTGTCTTGTAAAGTGGATTCCTCGGCCACTATGAAATTCCAAGGGAATTTTCTAATTTGGAATTATTTTTTCTAACAATACATTTGTGATGGTAGCAACAGCAGCTTGTCTACAGGGAAAGGTTTCTGCACAACAGGAATACATACAAACCGTGAAAACATATTTATAACCTTGTGATAGAGTAATTGAATAAAATCCAACTGCCAAATGTCAAAAGATCTAGTAGATAAGGAAACATATCCTTGAGAGCTAGGAAAAGGTTTTTCCTGGATTAGGTTTTGGACAAATTAAACAATTGTGATATGTTTTCATAGCTATTTTAAGGCATATTTTCCAGAAATATTGCTTTCCTTAGCATGCCATTTTATCAGTATTCCAGGGAGACATATTATGAATAACTTGCAAAACTGTTTCCTGGTGGCAATTAGGGAAGAGGACTGGTTTATCATTAGGGCCAAATAATGATAAAAGCAGCCAGCAATTTTCCTTTTTTAAAATCTCCTGGTCAGCAGCAGTTTGACAATCCTCAAGGAGTAATGTTCTTAAGTTTCCAATAGAATTTTTTGGATTAAAAGTCATTATAGAAACAAATATGGTTAAATTTTTTTGCTGTACTTTTTGCAGCTGCCATATGGTTGCTGTGCTTTCCTCTTTATTTGCCTGTTAATTACTAGAAATTTTTGTTTTATTCATAGCCAAAGCCTTTAGTAAAAGTGTAGCATCTAGCAATTTGATGACATAAGACCTGTTTTTTTTCTCCATTGGAGTTTTAAAAAATACAAAACAAAACACCTCTGGGTTTCCATAATATCCCCAAATCATGAACACGCCCAAAGGCATACTGAATATCAGTGTATATATTTGCTCTTTTTCCTTCTGCAAGTATGCATTTTGTTATGAAAGCAAAAGGTCCAGCTTGCTAGGCTGAAGTGGCATTAGATAAGGAATTTGCTTCTATTATTTCATGGTTAGAAGTAAGAGAATATCCAAAAGGATAGATTTGGAGTTTAATGTAATAATTATCTGTATATCAGATAACATCTGCATTATCAATTGGCATTTCATGTAAATCAATTTGATGGTTAATTTGTCATTTAAAGTTATGCAATCATGAAGAGTTTTGTCAGAAATAATAAGAAGTAAGTTAAGTTTGGGACAACAACAAGAAAAGACATTAAGAGTGGAAAGTAAGAGAATTTTCTAAGAAGTTTGTCTGTTGTTAGAAGTGCTTCAAAAGAATAAGAGGTATAAATAGTGATGGGAGATCCCATAATTAATTCCTCAGTTGGTTCTAAAAGCTTTGCCTTTGTAGCAATGGACCTTGTGCAAGGGGGTAGTCCCTTGGCTGTGGTATCTAATTGCTGGCTATAATATCATAGAGGTCTATGTTGGTCTCTGCTTGTGTAAGCAAACCTTTTCATTTCCCTTCTCTTCTTTGGGCAAGGAGATAAAAGAGTCATTACTTATAGGGTGTCCCAAGTGGGAGTGCCAGGAATCTGCTTTATTTCCTGGAAGGAAGTCTGACTAGTTTCATCTCAAATAAGCCTAATTTGTTTAGCTTTAAACAAGGCATAGAAAGGTTGAGCATTCAAAGAACTGTTAAGAATTCAATTCCTACAATCTCCAGCAATGCCTAAAAATCCTCTTAATTGAAGTTTGGTCTTGGGAGAAGGGAAACTTAGAATGCTTTTGGTTTGGTCCAGGTTTAGGAGGAAGTCCTGGGAACAGAGCTAGGTGAAGGAGGAAGAATGCAGTCTATATCAGTAGGCTATGTGGACCATACATGGGTTGGAATAGTATATAAAAGAGGATGGTGTTTAAATTTTATTTCTTTGACTGAAAGATAATGAATATACATGGGATTTAACTGCTTATCCTGGTCTGTTTTACACTGTACCTTTCCTGGGATAAGTGTTTTGTCTGGCAGGCAGCCTATGCTCTAGTTTTTCAACTTGTGAACAGGTAGTCTTAAGTTGCATGGAAATTTTCTTGAAGGTGGCAAGAGACCTTGTGTTGATCTGATCCATCTGTGACCACCTTACCATTTAATCTTGGTCTTGGAAAGCCAAGGCATTTCATCAAAAGGTGACAAGTGTGCTAATATCATTAAGTGCCCATGTACCAAAATAATCATTTGTTTGCTCACAGTGAGCATACAGGTCAAATTGATTCTTAGGGAGGTGGACCTCGATTGAAAACAGATCTATACAAAAGTGGGAATCATTCACATTTGAGAACTCACCAATCAAGGAAACTTCCCTTGCATACCAAAAAGGGCAAACTCAAAAATTTTGTTGCCACCAACCCAAATCAGAAGAACAAATATTCAAATACACACAAGGGCTACTGTTACTAGCCCAAACCAAAAGAACTCAAGCCCAAATGCCCTTTACCAGAAGACACTCAAAGAAAGGCCAGAGCCTCTACTAAAAAGAAGGATGTTTGGAATTGAGAGGACTCACTGACAGGAATATAGTCCTTTGGGGAGACTGTAGAGTTGAAGGGGCTCTTGCAGAATTCTGAGATTGAATCCAGCGGCAGCTCCTGTGTCACGTCGGTGATTACTTCAGATCCTGTTTCTGACGACATGTAATGTCAACTGAGAAATAACAAACTAAGTAGCAAGACAACAAAGGTGATTGTTTGGGAACTTAGAATTCAAATTCAGGCAGCACGGATTCAAGCAGCAACACAAATTGTGCCCTATCTTGGCACTTCCAGGCAAGGGTTTTTAAAGAAAAAGAAAAAGATTGTATAAGTTGTTTGTTATTGATGTATATTTGGGGTGCTTCAAATGCCCTTCAAGTTATATAGTTAACTGAGTTCCTTATTTTATGGTTTATTTATGATGTCCCTGTGTCCTTAGGGTTTTGAGGAACACTGTTCCTTAAGGCTTTGCATACATTGGCAGTTTGTGATATCTGGCTGAGATTTGAAAAAGAATAACCTCCAGAATGATAAATCCATTTTAACTCTCTTAGCCATAGTAACACTTTTTGTTTCATTTCTTTTTACAGATTAATGTGAGAGTATGAATTAATGGAAGAATGTTAATAATGGGCTACTGGTTAACTGAATCTTAGATTCGAAGTGGTATCCTTAATGATATCAAAATGTTAGATGGGGAAATGTAGGAAGATGGTGTTGGATTAGGCAAACAAGCTTCAGGTATCGCACAAAACACAATGGAGAAAGAGCTAAATGTGTACTGAGTGACCCGCTTTGGTGGTCAGCATACCACGACAGTGCTTCAGAACTCAGCAATGAGCTGTGAAAAACCAAAAGCTGGTTCTTTGAGAAGATTAATAAAATTGAAAAACCCATAGCTAGCCTAAGAAAGGAAAACATAGAGAAAATGAAAATACATAAAATAAGAAACGAGGAAGGGGATATCACCAGTGACCCGACAGAAATAAAGAGTATCATAAGAGGATACTTTGAAAAATTGTATGCCCACAAGATGGATAATTTAGATGAAATGGGCAAATTCCTAGAAACACACAAGCAACCTAAAATGACAAAAGAATTTGATGAACTCAACAGACCAATCACAAGTAATGAGATAGAATCAGCTATCAAAAACCTGCCAACTAAGAAGAGGCCAGGACCAGACTGATTCACAGGTCAGTTCTATGAAATATTCTGGAAAAATGAAATACTAACCCTGCTTAAATTCATCCAAAACATACAAGTGGAGGGAACATTGCCTAACTCATTCTATGGTGCCAACATCACCATAATATCAAAGCCAAACAAAAACACTACAAGAAAGAAAAACTATAGACCAAACTCTCTAATGAACCTAGATGCTAAAATCCTCAACAAAATACTTGCTAATCATATTTAACAACACATCAAATGAATTATACTCCATGACCAAGTGGTTTCATTCCTGGTATGCAAGAATGGTTCAACATAAGAAAATCATTCTGTATAACAGACCACATTAATAGATTGAAAGAACAAAATCACAAGATCATCTCTATTGATGCAGAAAATGCTTTCGACAAAATACAGCATCTTTCCTGATAGAAACACTTCCAAAGATAGGAATAGAAGGAAATTTCTTCAAAATGATGAAGGGTATATATGAAAAACCTACAGCTAACATCATATTCAATGGTGAAATGCTAAAAGCTTTCCCTCTAAGATCTGAATCAAGACAAGGATGCCCACTGTTACAGCTCTTATTTAACATTGTGTTAGAAGTGCTTACTCAAGCACTTAGGCAAGATAAAGATATAAAAGTCATCGATATTGCAAAGGAAGAAATAAAAATTTCACTATTTGCAAATGACATGATCTTATACATAGAAAACCCTGAGAAATCTCCAAAAAAGCCTCTAGAACTGATAAATGAGTTCAGTAATGTGGCAGGATATAAGATCAATGTGCAAAAACTAGTAGCATTTCTGTACACCAATAATGAGCAATCTTAGGAGGAAATAAAGAAAAAAATTACATTTACAATAGCAACTAAAAGAATCAGATATCTAGGAATAAAGTTAACTAAAGATGTAAAGTACATGTACACAGATAGCTACACAACATTGTTAAAGGAAATCAAAAACCTATATAAATGAAAGCATATTCCCTGCTCATGGATAGGAATATTAAACATCATTAAAATGTATAGCCTGCCCAAATTTATTTACAGATTTAATGCAAACCCAATAAAAATTATCACAACATATCTAACTGAATTGGAGGTGCTAGCTATGTAATTTATTTGGAAGGGCAAGAGGCCCCAAATAGCCAAAAACATATTGAAAAAGAAAAATGAAAACATACCACAAAGCTACAGCGGTCAAAAATACATAGTATTTTCACAAGGTTAGACATACTGACCAATGGAACAGAACTGATATTTCTTATGTAGATCCTTTCATATATGGTCTACAGATATTCAGCAAGACAACCAAGCACACTCAACTGGGAGAGAATGGCCTCTTCAACAAATGGTGTTTGGAGAACTGGATATCTATATCCAAAAGAATACAAGAGGCTCACCATTTCACACCCTGTACAAAAATTAACTCCTTATGAATCAAAATTCTGAATATAAGAACCAAGACCATAAAGTTCCTGGAAGATCCTATAAGGAAGCATATACAAGATATTGTAGTAGGAAATGGTTTCATAAACTTTACACCCAAATCATGAGCAAGAAAAGAAAAAAATAGATAAATGGGACTTCCTTAAAATTAAAAAAAAAAAGTTTGCACTTCAAAGAAGTTTGCCAAGAAAGTGAAAAGGCAGCCTAAACTAGGGAGAATACATTTGTAATCAACTATCTCATAGGCCTAATATCCAGCAAATATAAAGAAATATTACATGTCAAAAATAAAAAGACAAATAACCCATTTTAAAAAATGGGCAAAAGATTTGAATAGACACTTATCCAAAGAAGAAATACAAATGGCTAAAAAGCACATGAAAAGATGCCAAATATCACTAGTTATTAGGAAAATGCAAATCAAAACTACAATGTGATATCATTTACATCCATTCCATTAGTGGCTATTAAAAAAGCAAAGGAGTACAAGTGTTGGAGAAGATGTGGAGGAAAGGGAACACTTATCCACTGCTGGTGGGGATGTACAATGATGTAGCCATTGGAGGACAGTTTGGCGGTTCCACAGGAAGGTAACTATAGAACTGCCACCTGATCCAGCAACCCAACTGCTGGGTGTATATCTAGAAGCATTGAAATCAGGGACATAAACAGATATACGAACACAGCATTATTCACCATTGCAAAAAGTTGGAAACAACCCAAAAGTCCATCAAAAGATGAATGGATAAGCAAATTGTAGTATATACATACAATGGAATATTACTCAGCTGTAAGAAGGAATGCAGTATTAACACATGGATTACCATGGATGAATCTTGAAGACCTTATGTTTTGTGATATAAGCCAGTCACTGAAGGACAAATACTACATGTTCTCATTGATATGAATGAAGCACATTGAGCAGACTCCCAAAGCTAGAGTCTGGAGGAAAATTTTACAGGAGGCAGAAAGGCAGTAGAGTGTGGTGAGTCAATTCCCATATGGGCAAAATCTATGATAACATGGAAGGGAGTAGTTGTGCAATGGATGGACTTGACAGTGGTGCAGTGATGCTATTAGGTTTGTCAGTGCTGGTCTGTGAGGAGGGTACAGTAGGGGGTTTCACTGGATTATCCATGGAACTGGAGGGAGGGTCATGGGAAGGAGCAGGTGAATTCTAGGGATTTGCAGGTCTGTGGTTAAAACTACAATGTTGGGAATGCTCTTTAGGCAAGTATGGCATGGGAGGATTACTGGTGCAGGGTGTTGGATGTGGGGGTGCATATGTGACAGGGTGCACATGGGACAGGCGTCTATGGAATATGTAAGAGTTCGTCTTGTCATAGTGTGTTATATTGATGTGTGGAGACCCACACAATAAACAAAAAAATATTCAACTCCCATCTTGCAGACTCATGCAAGTTCTCAAATACAGGGCAAAGTGTCTCTTGAGAACAGAGGCAGTGCCTAACAAAGAAAACAGATCATTATGTGAAGCCCTCAATATTATTGCATGTAGCTATGAATCTTATTCTTCAAAAAGTGAAAATTAGTGATTACCATAGGTCCCGAGGGGAGAGGTAGGGAAGAATAGAATAGATGAAACATATGGCATTTTTAGGGCATTAGAATTGTTTGACATGATCTCCCAGTAATAGACACAGGCCATTTTAAATTTCAACAAAATTTATAAAAGTGTATGGTCCAAAATGTAAATCATAATGTAATTCATTGACAACGATCAGCAGCAATGCTTCAATATTTATACATCAATTGTAACACATGTACCATCCATGTGTAAAATATTATTAATAGGGGAGAGGGGAAATGTGGGGGGAGTATTGGGTATATAGGAATCCACTATATTTTCTGTGACTTTTTGTAACCTAACTCTGCTTTGAAGATAAAATTTAAAAAAAAAGACACTGGGGGAATATATGGAAAAAAATCTCACTTTACATACAAGAAAACAGATCTTACAACAATGAAAGACTTATTATCTTAAAAAGTTATTTATTTATTTTTTTACTTTTATATTTTTAATTTTTTTGTATTTTGCATATTATTTTTAAAACTGAATATTATTCCATTTTATTACTATTGTTATTTGGTTATTTTCTTGGCTTCATCTTTGAAGAGATTTTGGATCACAGAAGTGTCATAATGGTGGCAGGGGAGGAACATTGTTGGTGATTGGGGAAGCATGGGAGGGGATTCATCTGGGGTATCCCTCTAAGGCATATGAATGTGTTCAAGTATTCTTGGGGCATTGTCACAGTGGGTGGAGATCCACACAATAACCGAAAGAATACTGAATTCCCATCCTGGGGAGTAGTGCTACATTCTTTAATGGGACAGCAAGACTCCCCTTAGTATAGCCATGGTGCCTAGTGAAGGAGGACAGATTTTTGTGCAAGGCCCTTGATATTGATGATTGTACTAAGAAACATTTTCTTTTGAAATTGAACTTTTCCTAGTATTATAAGTTGCCTAAGATTTACCTGCTGAAGGCCTCCTTGTTGCTGAAATATGAAAATGAGGTTTCTTTCTAAGCCAAACTCAGCATATAAATGCACAACCTTCCCCCTGGCATTGGACATGACTCCCAAGGATGGCCCCCTGGCATTGGGGGATTATTACCAAGCACCAGCTAGCAATGCATCTGGAAAAGTCCTTGACCACAGGGGGATATGGTAAACACAAATTAGTTTTTATCGCTAAGATATTTCAAAGTGAGTCAGGAGCTTATTCCAGAGGTTATGCTAATGCACGTCTCAACAAGATATCATTGAGTGTCATTGTAAATATTGCCTCAAATAGCAGGACTCATGAGGGCTCTAGAGACATCCAGACACTATAGGCAGTGCAGATAGCTCAGAAGTTTGGCACCCTGCCAGTGGGTCTTACCTTGGAAATTATGGTCCCAGTGTAACAGAGTTTTACTCATTTGTGGTTTCCCTATACATGCCTCTTCTGCCTCTTCTATTTGAACCTATAGTTAGTACTAGACTTGATAGATGTATGTCCAAGAGACTTAAATTTTTGGTCCATCCATACACCATTTGAGCCCTGAATCTCAGCAAAGTTGCAACACCTACTCTCTAATCCATTGGACTCACCCAGGACAATTAACACGGTGATGGTGAGGAATAAAGCCCATCCTAAGGAACAGAGAGAGTCTGCAACTTCAATAAAGATAGTTCCATGCATCTGCCCCATGGGATCAAAGACCCCTTTCAGTTAGAAACAGAGTGGACATCACCATCCCAAAATCTTCAGGATTAGGGATTGAAAAATGGACTAAAGTAAACTTACTATTATTCTACTATAGACTCATTGTTATTATAGCAATGGAAGAACTTTTATCATTAAGGTGGAGGCATTTGCCACTGGAGGTTCTGAGGGGAGCGAAAGGGACAAAAAGGTGTAATATGGGGGCATTTTCAGGACATTGGAATTGTCCTGAATGATGTTGCAGTGACAGATACAGACCATTATATATTTTGTCATAACTTACACAATTGTGTGGGACAAAATGTAAACTATAATGTAAACTATAATCCACCATTAGTGACAATGCTTCAATATGTGTTCATCAATTGAAACAAATGTAAAACACTAATGAAAGATGTTGTTAATGTGAGAAAGTGGGGGGGCGAGTGGGGCATATGGGAATCCCCTATATTTTTTATGTAACATTTATGTAATCTAAAGATTCTTTAAAATTAATTAATTAATTAATTAAAAATACATTAAAGGCACATAAGAGTAGATCTGAATTGCTTGAAGATGGAATTAGTGATTTTGAAGACAGAACATATGACATGGAAAATACAGGAGAACAGCAAGAGAAGAGAATGGAAATAAGGGAACAGTGTCTGAGGGAATTGAATAACAATGTGAAATGCAAACACATAATCAGTGTCCCAGAAAGAGAGGAAAATGGAAAAGGACAGAAAGAATATTTCAGGAAATAATGACTGAAAACTTCCTTACCCTTATGAAAGACATAAATATCAATATCCAAGAAGGACAATGCACCCTAAACAGAATAAATCTTAATAGAACTACCCTGACAGACCTACTATTCAGAATCACAAATATCAGAGATTAAAAGAAGATTCTGAAAGCAGCAAGGGAAAAGCAAACACCACATACAAGAAAAACTCGATAAGATTAAGAGCTGACCTCTCATCAGAAACCATGAAGGCGAGAAGAAAGTGGTATGATGTATTTAAGGCACTGAAAGAGAAAAACTGTCATCCAAGTATTCTGTATCTAGCAAAGCCCTCCTTCAAAAACGAAGGGGGGTTCAAAGTCTTCACAGACAAATAAAAACTGATAGAATATGTTACCAAAAGACCAATATTACAAGAGATACTAAAGCTAGTGGTGTAGCCCGAAAGGAAGAAAACAAGGGTGATAGACTTGGAGAAGAGTGTGGAACTGAAGATTATTAGAAAGGGTGAATTATAGGGTAAAAATATAGACAATAGTATAATATGACAATAAAAAGCCAAAGTCAAAATGGATGAAGTAAGTAATGTCTTTAGAGTAAAAACGTTGAATGTTATTGATTTGGACCCTGTAATCAAAAGACATAGACTGACAGAATGGAAAAAAATAAGAGCCATCTACCTGCTGTCTACAAGAGTCTTGCCTCAAACATAAGGACACAACCAGGTTAAAGTCAAAGCTTGGAAAAAGATATTTCAATGAAATATTAACCAAAAAAGAGCTGGAGCAACAATACTAATATTGGGCAAAATAGATTTTAAATGCAAAACTATTATAAGGGATGAAGAAGGTCATTACATATTAATAAAAAGGGGAATTCAACAAGAAGAAATGACTGTATAAATATTTATGCACCTGAACTCAGTGCCTAAAGTTACCTGAGGCACACACTGGCAAATCTGAAGGGAGAAACAGATGTCTCCACAACAATAGTTGGAGACTTCAATGCACCACTCTCAGTATTGGAGAGAACATCTGGATAGAGGAAATATAAGGAAACAGAAAGACTGCATAATATGATAAATGAACTAGATGTAAAAGATGTCTATAGAGCATTGCACTCCAAAACATCAGGATATATAATCTTTTCAAGTGCCCATGGATCCTTCTCGAAGATAGACCATATGTTGGGTCACATGATGAGTCTCAATAAATTTAAAAAGATTAAAATTATACAAAACATTTTCTCTATTAATAATGGAATAAAGCTAGAAATAGACCGAAAAAATGAAAATTCATAAGCACATGTTGATTAAGCAACACATTTTTAAATAATCAGTGGGTCTAAGAAGAAATTGCAAGGGAATTCAGCAAATATCTTGAGATGAATTAAAATGAGAACACAACATATCAAAAACTATGGGATACCAAAAAAGGCAGTGTTGAGAGAGAAATTTATAGCTCTCAATGCTTACATTAAAGAAGATGAAATATATATTGTGGAGTAGAGTGTGTAAACTACAATGTAAACTGGAACCCATGCTCAGTGGCAGCACTCCAAAATGTGTTAATCAATTATAACAAATACGCCACACTAATGAAGGATGTTGTTAATGTGAGAAAATGTAGGAGGGGTAGGGAGCAGGGCATTTGGGAATCATTTATGTAATTACATTTATGTAATCTAAGTATCTTTGAAACCTAAAATAAAAAATGTATATCTAGGAGTAGGGGGCAAGATGGCATCAGTTTAAGTGGGCACTCACTATCTCTCTTGCAAAAGATGGCTGATTGGGGACAGGATCCAGCCTGAGTGAGTTGTTCTGGCAACCCACAGAGCAGGAGGCTTTGGGGCATCGATGTGGAGGGAGATGGACAGGGAGACAGATTGCTCAAGACAAAACTGTGAGTTTTTAGCCCCATGGAAATCATGGACAGCTAAGCCCCACTCTCAGGACAAAGAGTTAGGGTGAGCCCCAACTACCGCTGGCCACCCAGCAAAAGGGAGCATTCTCCAAGAGTGGGAGGGTTCTAGCAAGGAACATAGAGGGGTTTCCTTTCTGTGGGTTTGGTTGCCTGGACCCCCTTAGAGATTTGGGGAGCACACCAGACAACCTGAAGTGGCACTAGGCTGAGGGGAGAGGCGAATCTGCTGAGGCAGCCTGATTTACTTAACCACCCTAGGATAAAAAGGCTTGGCCTGAGAGAGGGCGGAGTCAGCCAATTTAATAGTTCTGCACTGAGGAATAGAATTTCAACTCCCCTAGGGGAGTCAGGCAGTGGGAAGTGCTAAATAACTTTTCAAGAGCCTATTTTAGGGTCCCCTGGGAGGAGGGGGTGGCCTAGAAGAGGCTTGAAAAATCACTTCCATGCTGCAGAGTACACAATCATCAGGGTCCCATTTGAATTTCAAAAGGGAACTCAACCTGACCGGGAAAGGGGAAGGGGTATCTGCTCATACAGCCTGCTGAATCCTGCTGTGCTAGGAGAGAAAAACATGCCCAGGGGAAAGTGACTGAATAGCTTTCTGAAGAGCTGACTGACCCAGTACAAGGGGTAGCTCAGTGAGGAATCTCTGCCTTGAATGTATGAGGTACCTGGTTCGATTCTCGACTCTTTTAAGAGTGGTCATTCACAGGGAACTCTAATATCCAGCTGATACCATAGGATAGGGAAAACATAGATATTATTTTTGTACTAGTTTCTTTTGGGTCCCTTAATTTTCCAAAAAAAAAAAA
>JAQZBX010059867.1:0-17432 GCA_029593785.1 Cabassous unicinctus
GCCCCCCACCTAGGGGAGACGAGGACACTGGGAGGGAGTGGGAAATATCAGCTCTCTTTCTTCATCTTCCCTCCCTTCAGCTACAGCCGTAAGAACAGCTAATTTAATAAAAGTGAGAGTTTAAAAGCCGAAGAGCCTACCCACCGGTTCTAAAAGAGAAAACCAATATGGAGAACGACAGAACAAAGCCCACAAGAGCCAGTTAGCCAGTTGCCTCTTATGGAGTCAAAAATTCATCTCATGAAACTAGCTGCTGCCACCCCTTTGGCCAAATGTGGAAAGCGTCTGCCCCATTTCTGGGCATTCTAGCAGCCTGCACAGCTAATACAGACAACCCTTGACAATGTTACAGCTGTTTCCTTCCCTGCCAAAACCACTTAAACTCACAGGGTTCCCTGCATTCTTTTAAATTATGACTGGATGCTATAGCTAATGGTAGACTACACAGCTCGAGTGTTTTTCATTTTAACTACAGAAATGTACATTTGCCTACTATTTAATGCCTTTAGACACAGTTCCCTTTCAGAGATTGAGAGATGGGTGGCCAACATGGAATTCTCTTTTGCTCAGATTTTATTGTGCTGAGCTGAAAAACAAATTACTAGGCTTACATCAGGGAAATCAACCATGGTCCCTGCAATACACACAGAGCTGTGTAAAGAAATCCAATATGGAAGGTAAGTGGTCATTTCGCTCCCATACTCGCCGTGAACAGCTTTTCTGGTTGCAGACATATGTATTATGTTTCTGATCCTGCAAATGTATTGGAAGTCAACCATTCGAATTCAATAATCACCTACATATTGTTAGGAGTAATACTGTTTCTTAATATCAAAATCATCTATTTTTAAGGCTGATTTAGAGTTACATTTCCCACAGCAGAATTTAAATGGCAAAAAAAGGTGAGGGTATAATGGTTATAATAGAAAACTTGTTAACATTCTGTAGCTGGTTTGCAATCTGAATATGTGGTGAAAACCTGATGATCTCTGGTTACTTTTAGGAGCACAGTAACTCTTGAATATTGAATGGATTTGTTTTTCTATTTTCTTGATTCACATTTCTATCATGCTGTCAAAACAGCAGCCTCCCCCACACTAAAAACCATTAAGCAACGGAAGGAAGAAAACTAAAAACATGGTTATTTGCTGAGTAGAAAATACTAGTAAAAAACTTTTCCCCACAGGCCCCCTCCCCTATCCTTTCTGATTTTAATCTTGAATTTCTTTAAATGGTTACTGTGGCAGTTTGATTTTTATGAATCCCCAAAAAGAAAGATGTTTGTAAACTGGTCTGTTTCTCTGGGTGTGATACCTTTTGATTGTATTAAATTCAAAGGTTTCAAGTTTACTTGATAAAACCATTTTAGGCCTTTTGATTCGACAATGTCAGTAAGGCGTGACTCAGGTTAAATCCCCGCCCCCTTGGTGGGCCTGTATAAATGGACGCTCACTTAAGAAGACACATGAAGAGGAGAGAACTTGGTCATTTCAGTCCTGCCACGTAACTGAAAGGAGAAGGCTCAAACAGCTAAAACCCCAGGAAGAGAGATGAGCCATTTGCCTGATAGTTAGCAGCCGAAGAGAATTGAGCAGCTGAACAACAGCTGAGGAGTCCTGAGAGACCAGGCAGAGAGTGCCCGCCATCTTACTTCAACACGTGGCAACTGACTTTGGTGAGAAAGCAGTCTTGAGTTGGAATCTTTAGGGCCTTGTAACTGTAAGCTTTTTCCCCAAATAAATACCCTTTATAAAAGCCAAGAGATTTCTGGTACTTTGCATCAGCACCCCTTTGGCTGACTAATACAGTTACAGACAAAACTATTGTAGAATCTTTCTTTTTATTATTTTGAAACATTATGTTTGAAAACAGACATTGTGCATAAGCTTATTACTTTGATTGGTTTGTATGTTCGGAACAGAAATGCATATCCATGTGTTGACTGACCCTAGCTCTAACTGAGGGTGGCGAATGATTGTTTTTAATTTATTCTCACCTTCTCATCTTTTGTCTCCCTCGTCCTTTTCGGTGGAGGTGGGATGATGCTTGACATACAGCATGCTCTCAATAAACATTTATGAAGGAATGAATGAAATAATTAATGTTGCACCCCACCGCCAACAACTTACCAATGACCTCCTGCTAATTCCTAGGGTCCCAGAGCCATTCATTCAAGTGCCTTTACCTCAACCTTTCTCTCCCTGGCTCTGAATTTCTCACCACCATCCCTTCTCACTTGAACTTAACGGTCTTGTGTTTCATTGAGCCTTGCCAAGTAATGGTAACAAATCTGATGTCTTTGCTATGTTTAGACTGTAATTTTGAGACTGGCTCAGCATGTTACTCTTTCCAAGCATGATGTAATTCAAAAGAATCATCTTCAAAAGTGGAATTTAAAGAACTGTGAAAAATCAGAGTCCTTTATAACCAAAGGCCTTCTAGTAATGCATGCTTAAACTATACCTTATGCATGGGTAGTCTCTTCATTCTCTTAAATATTCAGTGTGTATATGTGTATGTGTACATATAAATATTCTATAGACTTCTCAGGAATTTATGAAATAATGATCCTTTATATATCTATTTTATAAAAAGATGATGCAATAATTAGTCCATAGATTTTCCATTTAAAAGGGAAAGCTATAAAGTGAGATAAATTTTGTCTCAAATCATAAAACTCTACAACACTACACCACCAAAAATGATGATTCATATCAGAGAAGAAAGGGAAAGTTAAGGAAACTCTTAAAAATTTTCTTCTTCTCAGTCAAGGGAAATAACATTAAGACTGGAGAGAGTAGAAAAAAATGTAGTTAAGAAAACTGAAGTGTAACACCAAGAGGACACGAGAGCACTTCTTCTGTGCTAACGATCAGTTCCAGTGTTCAGGACGAGAAAAATTTTATCCCTGATAATGAAAGCATAAATGGCCTGATTGATTGTTGGTTATTTCTAAGGATTTGTGAAGGACAGAAGATGGAAGATTTCCCAATGCTTGACTAGGTTAAAGTAGTAGGTTCTTAAAACCATTCCTTTGAAATGAATCTCCAGCAATATTCCAGAATGAATTGTTGGATTGTTTCTGCATACCAAGAAAGGAAATAATGGGCCACTTGGAGTCAGCATGGATTGACTGAGAACAAATTATTTTATAAAATGCACTTCATTTCTTTTTATGAACAGATTATCAGACTGTTGTTTAGGGGAGTGTTATTTACCTAATGGTTCTCAGTGTCAGTGAGCAGGTGATATAGTCTCTCATGATATGTTCTGAGTAAACTATATTACCGTGGGTTGATTAATTATAAAGATAAGTAAATTCACTGATGATTAAACAAGTGACCCAATAACTTAATTACAGAATACTGAGCAGCCTGGGGCATGGTCTTCAAGAGTAGGCTGTGAGGCTTTGAATTTGATCTTTTTTTAAGGACTCAAGTAGAAGAAACAAAAAAGAAAAATCATGCTACGGATCTGTCAAATTCATGAGTGAAAGAAAACTGGTAGTTCTGCTATGGAGAAATAAAGAACAGAACTTCCAGTCTAAAAGATCTCATTCAATTCAATTAGTGAACTGAAATGGACAAAATAAAATTTAATTTGGAGAAAATGTAGAGTCCTGAGTTGGGATTCAAAATTCTACTGCTTGGGGGCAGATGTGGGTCAAGTGGTTGAATGCCTGCCTCCTAGATGGGAGGTCCCAGGTTCAGTTCCCAGTGCCGCCTGTAAAAAGAAAAAAAAACAAACAACAAGCGAAACAAAGATACAAAAAAACACCAACTCAGGAAGCCGATGTGGCTCAGTGGTTGAGCACTGGCTTCTCACATACGAGGTCCCAGGTTCAATACCCGGCCCCTGGCAACCTAAAAAAAAAAAATTCCACTGCAAACATACAGAGCACACCTATCATCATCAACCGTTGTCTGACCCCTAGCTGGCAAAGCCTATGCTAGCTATCTCAGAAGCTTCCATGACACCCACAGAAGATGGATTCATCCATATGATATGACTCAAGGCATATTGTAATTTTGAAAATGAGATTCAAAGCAGAAGGCAGATTATCACAATTTTAAACAATACAAACTGTAAAAATGAACATCTTAGTCTCCCTGCCTATCTCATTTTGGAAAAAGAGATTTTCCCATGAAGAAAAAAAGACTAGTTTCCTCACTTATCAGAAGATTGGCCCTTAGCCAATGAGTTGCCCTTCTGGGGAGATTATAATTTACAGTAAGGAGTGGATGTAGGTGGTTGAGGGTGGGAAGAAGAGGCCATTGTAGACGGGGAATATGGTCCAACTGCCAGGGAAGATATGTGACCATATTTGTCTAAGCTTTTCCTCTCAATCTTTAGTTAGGTGTGTGGTGTCCCTGTGCCAGGGGAAGGTTCTGTGAGAGGATTAAGTCAAAGATCCGTTTCTAAAAAAAAGAACAGCAAAAAAATAAATCCCCCAAATGTCATATTTCCATATGAAAAAGAAGTGAGCAAAACTTAGCCACTAAACAGGAAGAGCTGGCAGATGTATTTGCACAGGGTTCCCAGGGAGTAAGGACGCAGAATTTGGACCAGTGATAAAATCACAGCTTCCGGCCTCTGGAAAACTTTCCCTGGCCCTCTGATCTTGGGAGCTCTGGACCAGAATTCAGATCCCTTGTGGTTTTGACAAGGGAAAAACAAAACAAAACCAAAAACAGAAAGTGGGGTGGGGGTGGACTTTTCCAAGTTACCAGTCTCCTCCTTAGTCCTTCTGTCTTCAGCACATTCATCCCTCTGAGATTGTGCTTTGTTGGGAGAAGGAAGCTGTTTCCATGAGATCCCTAAACATTCCAGTTTCTGCAATATCCTAAGCTTATACCATCCTCAGAAAAGCATAGTGCCTTTATGGGATTTGTTTCTTGCTTTTGTTTTGTTTTTGTTTGTTTGTTCTGAAACACAGACACATGCTTTTCAACTTATTCCAAATAAAAGAAATCTTGCTAAAAATGCTTACCTCCAAACATACAAACATTTTGGTAAGAAAAACATAGGCCCAGGTGGAAGTAATTTTCTTCAGGGACCCCATATTTTCAGTGTGCTTTACTTTTGGGTTCAGTATTAAGAATGGTGAGACTGACCTCAAGTATCTGACAACTTCCAACAACTCAATATTTTGACCCTCTACCCCCTTCCCCTTTACATGTTATTTATAAACCATTTCTCCAACAAACTTATCTGCTATACCCAGTGCCACGTGTCTGGGTTTTTTTTAGTCGTACATTTTGCACCTTCATTCTGCTTTGGCTGCAATCCCAGCCCTCTGGCTCAGATGTACTTCATGGCCTGGCAAGAAGGGTTCTTTGAGGTCAGTGGGGCCTTGCTGAGGAGGAGTGAAGAGCAGGGAGTCAGAGAAGACACAGCACAGGCACTAAAGGCCTGAGGGCAGATAACTCTGCTCTTGGATTTTGACTTCCATTATGCTTTTGTGCAGGTCACCTGTACAAAATGCAGCAACCAAGACCAGAGATTGATGAAATAAGACAACTGGGCTTTGCAGAGTTAACTTTGCTCTTAAAAACATACATGATACTCCCTTAATGTTCATCCGCTCCTATCACTGAACTAATCATTCTCTTGCAAAAGAATTGCCTGTACAAATACACTGATCCATCAAAGAGTTAAAACTCATTTCTTAAGAAATAAGCTTCCTTGTTATAAAGCCCATCTCTGCTGGAAACATTCACTTTAGCTAAAAAGTGTACTTGATCATCAAAAAGGCTGGCACCCTTAAAAGTATATACTTCTTCTTTTCTCTTAAAGATGTGCACTGAAAATTCTTCAGTTGGGAATAAGAAAAATAGGAGGGTAGGGATGGATTGAGACGTAAGCAAAGTGGGATTGGAGAAGGTGAAGGAGGAAGAAAAAAGGAAAACATGTCACACCCAACCTTATGATGTCTGGGGTCTCTTTCTTAAGTTTTGTAACAATAATATCTTACATTTAGTGAGAATTTATGTGGCCAAGACTTTTGAAAGTTCTTAAAATGCAGGAACTTATTAATTCTCACAATAACCCTGTGTGGTAGGTTCTATTATTATCCCCTTTTACATATGAGGAAACTGAGGTGCAGAATGAAATAACATCTGTGAGGTCAGACAACTAAGTGGTATAGCCAGGATTCACAGCCAACCTATTCTCTGAACCACTGTGCTTTATTACCTGCAGGCTCTATAGCTGCCTGGAATACCTAGCAGGTTAGCCTTGCTAGCTTACACATCATACTCTCTCTCAATTTTACTAACAAGTTGTTTTTTTCAAATGTGTTACAGGGATTGCCTTTGCACTTTTTTTCATATTTAATTAATCAAAAATGAAGACATGCTTATTTCTTGGGATCTTGACACTTTCGGGGCAATAACAAACTTTAAAAATGCAAAGCAAATGGGAATTGGGGGGCATGCATTTATAATTCTTATACCCTATGAGCTCATCAGTGCTTGGATGGGAGAAGAAAGCAAAGGAAGTGTATGGAACATTCCACAGGTGGGGTTTGGATAATGACTGACTGCCTGGAGCTCAGTTTTCAGCTATCTAGACAGATATGCCCTACACCTTATTTATTATTCAGGGTTTTCCAGAGAAACAGAACCAACAAGAGATATCAATAAATATTATAAGATTTTATAAAATTGTTTCACGTGACCATGGGGGTGCACGAGTCCAAATTCCAAAGGGGCAGGTTACAAGCCAGGAACTCTGATGAAGGTTTTTCAATGAACTCCCCAGGAGAAGCTGGCTGTCTGAAATAGAGATGCGAAGTCTCTCTCTGAATGCTGAAGTCACTTCTCCTTTTTAGCCCTTCAACTGATTGGATGAGACTTCTCTCATTGCTGAAGGCAATCTCCTCGGTTGATTGTAGATGTAATCAGCCATTGATGCAATCAACTCGCTGAAGATTTAAATCCATGAAATGTCCTTGCATTACAATTAGCCTATTGCTTGCTTGACCAAACAGCTGGACACTATTACCTTGCCAAGCTGACATACTGGCCTAACCATCACACTCTAAAGCAAAATAATTAAACAAACAAATAAATAAGATGCTGTTATTTGCAGAGGACTCTTTGTTTTAAGAGAGCATCGATTTAAGGTCCCTTTAACTATGATACTTTAGTGTTTGTTTACAGGCTACTTAGGAACTACATAAACTACAAGAGAGAAAATCAGGTTGAGGGAATCCCCTCAGCTGAGTACTTATCAGAAAGGAGCACAAAACACCATTCATGTAAGGGAGTGGAAAAGGAGTTTCAACTGATGGCTATATAAATTTTAATTAGCAAGCCTTTCATTCAACTCTTGAGGGGCTTTAATTATTGCAGTCCTGTCTTATCAAGGTACAGCTCCTAGAGCCAGTAAGGCCCCAAGCAATCCTTTGGACTAGTCTACTCAATCGTGGCGCATATGAAATATTATCCTGGTTTTAGAGGTGGAGCAACTGAGACTCACAGAGGTTTATTTAATTGGACAAGATAACAAAGGTTAAAAAAATGGCAGGAGGGCAGGGAACTGGAATCCAAATCCTAAGTATCGTTCTTTCTACACTATGCTGGTCGCACAGAGAGTAAAGGGTGGGTCTGAGACACAAAGCAAATTCTCTTCTCCAGATAGAGCTCTGTGTTTTACAATCCTAGCTAATGAAAGCAGTTCAGTTATATGTGTGTGAGTGTGTGTGCATTCTTGGTAAGAGGTTGAATAGGTTGCATGAAAGGGTCTTAGGCAATTACCATACAATGAGTTGTCTTAACAATAGGAATTTATTGGCTCCTGGTTTCAAAGGCTAGAAGGCTTACTTTTTCCTGGGGTTAGTAGCATTTTGGCTGGCTGGCAATCCTTGGGTTCCTGGGCTTTCCCATCATATGGTGAAGCCCTCTGTTTTCCATGTTCTTCTGACCTCCTGCTTCTTTTCCTCCATGTGGGTTTCACTTTGTAAAGCCTCCAGCAATAGTTTAAGGCCTAACTTCATTCAGTTGGGCCACACCTTAACTAAAAATAGCAAAAATCTTCAAAAGGTCCTATTTACACTGAGTTCACACCCACAAGAATGGATTAAGAACATGTTTTTGTCATCCCCACCCCCCCGGGGTACATAATTCAACTTACCACAGAGAGTATTCCAAATCAAATAACAATATGCTATGAAAAGAAAAGAAAATCATCCAAATGAAATCCCACATTGCGTTCAATAAAAGGAAAATCATATTAATTTGAAAAATCATTTACCAAGATATTAACAATCTGGCATAAAAGAAGAGTATGAAAAATCACCATCACAAAAAAGAGTAGACCCATACTGGTTAACAACCATGCAGGATTCTACTGAGGATGTACAAACACAAAGTTCATATCAGTGTTTGGCCTAGATTTGAGCTCTACTGGTTAATATGAATAACTACTCAGCTTCACCAAAGCTTGCAGGAGTATGGTGTCTACCCTGCGACTTTGTGCCTCGACTTTGCACTGGTTGAGTGCCTTTTGCTGTCCTCACCTCCTACCCACCTTACCCAACCTCTGCAACATACCTCTGCTAAACAAGACTGGATGCAAAATTATTAAAATGAGGAACTGGGGATTGTGAGACACACTGATTATTGAAATGTTCATTAAAAGAAAAGTTGAATATTCTAGTGCCATGAGACTGAATATCATTTACCATTAAAATTATTGTTTTTTATTACTAAGCAGAAGACTAAAGAACTACTACATGTAGGTAGCATAGTATATTAAAGGAATATACAAGACCTTTCACTCAGCCAGACCTGTGTTCTAGTTCTAGCTTTGCCACTTGCTGGCTTCTCAAATTTTCTTAGTCTCAGCACCTCCTGGGTAAAATGAGAATACTACAGCTACCTCGAAGGGTCTGGAGAAGTGCAGTAAGACATACCTACTAGGTGCCTGTTACACTAAAAGTGCTCATTTCCTTTCATCTGGTGACTGGAATCTTCTGAACTCTAAGGAGTAAAACAAATACCCTTCTCTTTTTTGCAAGCTTTGGACAATCCAAAGGTTGGGAGAGGTAGGGAAGAACTACCTTCTTTTATAAGAGTCTGAATTTGGGTAATTGATAGAAGAAATTAACAAGGGGCAAAGAAGCAAAAAAATCCCAAGGGTATTTATTTCTAGATAGATTTTTGAAAACTGGTAAAAGCCAATGAATAGATGCCTAGGTGTTTACAAAGCTCTTCTCTAAATGTAAGTTGTGTGAAAACGGTGTCCAAACATCTCAAAGCTATCCTAATGATTTCTTTCAGAGCCATGGTCTATGGACGACTCCACAGGGACTTAACCTGCACTGACTCTCTGGTCAGCTCAGATTGGCCATTCCCCTGGTCCTGCCCTTTCACTGTTTTGCTGCTTTTCAACATGTCCACTAGAGGGCAGCAGGTAGAAAGGAGAGGATGCCAAGATGGCTTAAAGGTGCCTCTTGGCAACAGCTGTTGTCAAGGTTGAGTGCAAAGAAATAGGGCTACAAGGGGCAAGTTGACTTAGTAGAAAAGGTGAGGGCTTTAGCAATGAATAGTTTTCCATTTCTTAGTGAAGCTGGGGATAGAGGGAGAAGGATTTCAGCCTTGACAGAAGTTGGAGCAATGCTTCCCAAACCAGGCAATCTTCAGACTCATCTTTGGAGTTTTCCTAAAACACACACACACACACAAATTCCAGGGCATCACTCCGGATCTTCTGCACCAGAACCTCTGGGTGTGGTGTTTGTGAATTTGTATATTGCATAAAGCTCCCAGTTTATTCTCAGGAACAGCCAAAGTCAGTCCTACATGGTACCTCTGAGGTCCCTTCCAACCTTCAGAAGATTAATTTCACTGACAAAATAGGTTTAAAGCAATATTCAAAATAATGGCAAATTTGTCTATTCCTGAAGCAAGTTGTCTTCAGAGGAAGAAGAGATGAAAGTAACTAAAATTGCTAAAGGGAAGATTGCAGTTTACAGTTTTGAGTGCTGCTACAGACACAATCTCCCTTAACCTTTTAATCACACAATCCTATAAGCAGGAAAACTTTTAAGCCTCATAACAGCTGAGGAGACCAAGTTCCAGTGATGTCGCCTTACGGTGGTGAGACTGGAAGCCATGACTTTCGACTTCAGTGTATTCCACTCCATCACACCACACAGTGTCTTCAAGTTTTTTCTTAACCTGGATTTATAAACAATCTCTTCATCAAACAATTTAGTGGAATTCTAAAAATGATGGCTAAGTCTAATTTATGGGCAGACAAGGAATGGAGACAGGAATAAGTGAAAGCTGTGATGTCAGGGTCAAGAGTCCCATCCCTAATGCTTGTTTTCCAATGCTCCAAGAAGCAGTAGGAAAATGGTCAGCAGCAATATGTGAGTAAGAAAGAATAACATGGATGCATGAGGCAGGGGCCACGCTTCTGTGCTTCCCATGCCACAGGGGAAAGCAGAGTGATTTCACATGGGCCTTGTCTCAACCTAACACATATATCTCAAAATCTTCTTTGTGCTGTTAAATCAGAGTCGTCTGGAAGATCACTCTGTGATGAGGGAAGTAGCAGACATTTCCTATTTTGCAATATCTCAAAACAGATTTTCAACTATATCCCATCCATTAGTTTGTTTGCTGTCAAAGGCTAAGTTACCCAGGAAAGGACACCCAAGCAGTATAGGTAGCCTGAGTCTGGCTTCACCCCTGCCATTAACAGCTGAGAACCTTGGGTAAATCATTTAACCCTCCTGGGCTTGTGCTTCTTCATTAATAAATAGAGAGTTATGGTTCTTCAGCTTCTAGCCAAAGAGACCATGAGGACAGGCTTAGTTTCAAATTATTTTTAATTGGTTCCTGTTGTGGCTTGGAGCTATGTATCCCAGAAAAACATGTTCTTAAACTTAAATCGATTCCTGTGGGTGTGTACTCTTTTTAAAATGGGACTTTTTGGTGAGATTACTTCAGTTAAGGTGTGGCCCACCTGAATCAGGATGGGTGGTAATCCTATTACTTGAGGGCCTTATAGGAAAGGCCACCGGAGAGCAGACAGAAGCTGAAAGTCAATGGAGCCCAGAAGAAGAGGGAGAGGCCAGGAGACACTGCCATGTGCATTGTCTTGTGGCAGAAAAGCCAAGGACCAGGGATCACAGGCAGCCAGCACTAAAATGCCCTAGTTTTCTGGAGGAAAGCATTGCCTTTGTGAAGCCTTGATTTTGGACTTCTTCTAGCCCTCAAAACCTTGAGCCAATAAATTCCCATTGTTTAAGCCAACCCATTGTATGGTTTTTGCTTTAGCAGTCAGGAAACTACAAGAGTTCCCTACATTTAAAACCAGAAGATCCATATAAAATATTCAAGATCAACTTTTGTGTACACTCAAATGAGGAACAAATGGGGGCATTTTCTCATAGCAGTTTTCACCTTCTAACATACCAGATTATTTATTTGTTTATTGTTTTTATAACTTATCACCTACCTTACCTATCTATACCAGCTCTCCATCTATGCACAAACACACAAACATACCTCACTAAGGTGAGCTCCATGACAGCAGAGGTTTTTTAACTCTTCTGCTCAGTCGGGTATCCCAAGCACCTAAAATAGTGCCTGGCACATAGTAGGTGCTAGTAAGTATTTGTTGAATGAATTAATTCCTGGTAACTTTATGCAAAGTATAGTTTTTTTCAAGTGAAGGAAGCTGAATACAATCAGCTCAATCCCCAAGATAGGACAGATACAGATGTAATATGTCCAGTGAGCTCCTGATTTATGTCATAATGCAGATTTCATTTTCAACAATGAGCTGCCAAACAAAGGCTGTTGACACATGCTTATGCCTATATATGGTATGTTTGTTTTCTGCATTATAAATATCATCATATTGAGGTTAAAAAATAAGGGAGAAATTTTCACAAAGCCTGAACACACCAAAAAGTTACCTGTAAGCTGTTTAATGCTTAGAAAAACAGCATGGCATGGTTATTTTAAAAGCATGCGACAGTTAAGTGTGTGGAATATTCCATGTTAATGCAAACCTAAATATGGTAGATTGATTTCCCTGGTGGTAAAAAGTAGGTCTTAAGACTGATGAAATTTAATCTCACACCAATTATATTAATTTCAACAGCTGACTGTGCAGTTATCATACTCTCCCATGTTTCTTTTAATAAATGCTCATGGCTGTCTCCCAGATCATGCCATCAGCCTTTAATTCTTGAGGCTGTAGAGGGAGAAGTGACAGGAACCATTTGTTGGAAGCGCTCAAAAGTGACTGTGCATTCATGGGGGTTTATTAACTGATGTTTAAATTGTTGCATTCCTTGTAAACAAGCAGGAGTGAAAAGCTTTAAGGGTGATCTCCCCAAACAAATGTGACTTATAATCATTAGTGCTACACTTGCTAGAGTTGCAAATCTTGTTCCATTCAACCTATGTAAACCTCTGGAACACGGAATAGGTAAAATTACTAGGGAGGTTTAAGGGGGAAAATGCTACAGCCTTTAATGCAAATGTGGTATTCCATCAGACATACCACATTTAAGTAGAGTTTCCTTAATAATGCATATATGTAAAGTAAAACACCCTAGAACAAAGTTTGGAACTTTTGGTACTTGAATGATGGTCGACTCAATCTCCTTGATAATACCGGTAATAATTTAGGCAGAATTATTTCTATATGAATATACAATGCCAGATTTAGAGTTTAAACAAGTGTTCACAAAGCTTTGAAGGTTTCTTTTTGAATCAACACTTTTCTGATACAGATCTAAAGGAAGTGACCAAGGTCCACTTGAAAAATGAACTCTCAGGACTGACCCTGTGTTTTAACCTGGTATTATTCCCCAGTGTATCTGAGAATTCTTGTTCTCCTTAAGGAAATCTGGGTTGGACTTTTTGTTGTTGTTTTTGCTTTTGTTTAATTGTTTTATATCTCTGGGGCAGATATAAAAAAGGGGCAGGAGAAAATGACAAATATCTATGACAACTTCAATTCTTAAGTTGCCCATTCAGATTCAATACCGTTTAGAGTTGCCCTAAGAAATGACAATACCGTAAGTTGTACTCAATATCGACTGTCAGCATATACCCTAAATACTGCATAAATATATAGCATTACATGAAAGGGCATTAGTCACCATTAGTCACAGCTTCAGCTGTATGGTCCAAATGGTTTTCTATGGTTTGTTTCAGAGGCAGATTTAAAATACCGTTAAGTTAATTCCATCTTTGCTTTTGAAAAATAAACCACAGATGAGTGTGTGGGGGCAAGCAGGAAGTAATGGTGCTGCAGTATCATATAGAGAACTACCATAGAGAGGTATCTAGAAGTCCCTTTTGTGTTTCACAACCAGACGTGATTCTATAACTTACAAAAACGATTTCCTAACTTAGCAGGGTAGTAGACTAACACATTTGGATCTTTTATAACTCAATTATTAGGAGTAAATTACATGTCCGTGAATATCAATTCCCAGAAAACAGAAACAAGGAGGAACAGTAGCCTTTACTGATGTAAGGTACTTTACATGCTATATCATGTCATTCTCATGGATGGCTTTCTGATCAAAGTATTATTATCATTATTTTAAAGATGAAAAATGGAAGTGTTGAGAAGTTAAATAATTTGCTCCTGCTCACAGAGTTGAAACTGATAGAGCTGTAATTTATATCCTCTTCAACATCATATTTGTTCATGTTCAACATAATTTTTAAAAACAAATCTCTTGACATCACCCTTTCATCACCACCCGTCAGACTAAACATCTCTAGCTCCTTCCACATGGTTCCATAAGACTCCATCATTTAAGATTGTTTTGTTCTCATGTGTCAATATCCTTCTTAAATTGTGATGTCCAGAATTCACCAGATTATTCTAGATAAGCCATGGTCAGTGCAGAATCCAGAGAAACTGGTGCTTTCCTTGTTCTTGGTCCTCAGTTTCTTGTTAAGGCGACTTAAGATAGCTTTCTTTGGCAGCCATATCATATCAGGTTAGTTATATTATACTTGCAATTAACTAAATACCTTTTCAGAGTACTTGCTATAAGCCAAGTACTTGCTATAAGCCATGAACTTCCTTCATTTGTGAAGTTCACTTTTTTAAAACTCAGATAGAAGATGTTACATTTATCCCTATCAAATTTCATCTTGTTAGTCAAGATATTTTGAACCCTACCTTTGCCATTCAGCACCTAAGTTATTCCCTCCCAGCTTTGCATCATCTTCAAATTTTGTTAGCCTTCCTACCTTGCTTTCATTCAAAATCACTGATTAAAAAATTAAAGCCCAGGAGAAAGTCTGCAACAAAGGCTTACAGCAAGGACTTGACACAAGTCATCCCATTCCAGAATGCTACATCCATATCTAAGAAATAATAGAAATCAATGAAACCAAAAGTTGGTTAGTTGAAAAGATCAATAAAATTACAAACCTTTAGCTAGACTGATAAAGAAAAAAGAGGACACAAGGAGCAAAAATTAGAAATAAAAGAGGAGACATTATTATTGACTTTACAGATTGTAAAGTATTATAACAGGATCCTATCAAGAATTGTATGCCAACAAATTAGATAACCTAGATGAAAGAGACAAATTCCTAGAAACACATATATTACCTAAACTGACTAAAGAAGAAATAGAAGATCTCAATAGACCAATAACAAGTAAAGAGATTAATTAGTAATCAAAAACCAAAGAAAAGTCCAGGACCAGATGGCTTCACTGGTGAATTTTACCAAATATTCAAAGAAGAATTAACACCAATCCATGTGAAAGTCTTTGAAAAATTGAAGATCAGGGAACAGTTCCCAACTCATTCTAGAAAAGCATCACCTTAACACCAAAGACAAATACAGACAGTACAAAAAAAAGAAAATTACAGACCAGTATCTCTAATGAATATAGATGCAAAAATTTCAACAAAATACTATCAAACCAAATACAACATCACATTTAAAGGATTATACACCATGACCAAGTAGGATTTATCCCAGGAATTCAAGGATGCTCCAACATAAGAAAATCAATGTAATACAACGCATTAATAGAATGAAGGAAAGCAACAACTCATGATCATCTCAAATGATGCAGAAAAGGCATTTGATAAAATCCAACATCCTTTCTTGATAAAAACATTCAGAAAACTAGGAATAGAAGGGGACTTCCTCAATGGGATAAAGGGCATAAATGCAAAACCCACAGCTAACATCATACTCAATGGTGAAAGACTGAAAGCTTTCCCTCTAAGATCAGGAACGAGACAAGGATGCCTGTTTTCACCTATGCTATTCAAAATTGTACTGGAAGTTCTAGCCAGAGCACTTAGGCAAGGAAAAGAAATAAAAAGGGATGCAAATTGTAAAAGAAGAAGTAAAACTATCCCTACATGCAGATGACATGATCCTCTATAAAGAAAATCCTGATGAATCTAGAAGAAAGCTACTAAGAGCTAATAAATGAATTCAGCAAAATGGCACACAAAAATCATTGTTGTTTCTAATACCAGCAATAACAATCTGAAAAGGAATTCAAGACAATAATTCCTTTTATACTGGTAACTGAAAGAAAAAAATATCCAGGAATAAATTTAACCAAGGATGTGAAGGGCTTGTACATGGAAAACTACAAAGTGTTGCTGAAAGAAATTAAAGAAGAGCTAAATAAATGGAAAAACATGCCAAGTTCATGGGTTGGAAGACAATATTGTTAAGATGTCAATATTACCCAAAATGATTTACAGATTCAACACAATCTCAATAAAAACTCTAACAGCCTTCTTTGCAAAAAAGGAAAAGCTAATCATAAAATTCATATGGAAGGACAAGGGCCCAAAATAGACAAAAACTATTTTGGAAAAGAAGGAAAAACTGGAAGACTCACACTTCCTGATTTCAAAATTTATTACAAAGCTACAGTAACAAAAACAGTGTCTGGCACAATGACAGACAGATAGACCAATGGAATAGAATTGAGAGTTCATAAATAAACCCACACATCTATGGCCAAATGATTTTCAGCAGGGGTGCTATATTCACTCAATGAGGTAAGAATAGTCTCTTCAACAAATGGTGCTGGATATCCACATGCAAAAGAATGAAGGCAGACCCTTCCTAATACCATATACAAAAATTAACTCAAAATGGATCAATAACCTAATGTAAGGGCTAAAACTATCAAATTCTTAGAAGAAAACATAGGGAAATGGGACATTATCAAAATTTAAAGCTTTTGTATATCAAAGGATGTTATCATGAAAGTGAAAAGAAAACCTACAGAATTGGAGAAAATATTTGGAAAACATATTTGATCAGGGTTTTATATTCAGAATCCAGATAACCAACAACTCAACCACAAAAAAGACCAATGACCCAACTGAAAAATTGGCAAAGGACTTGAGTATACACTTCTCTAAGAAGATAATCAAGTTGCCAATAAACACATGAAAAGATGCTCAAAATCATTAGCTATTAAGAAAATCCAAATCAGAACCAAAATGAGCTACCATCTCACACACACTAGAATGGCTATCATTAAAAAATAGAAAATAACAAGTGTGACAAGGACACAGAGAAATAGGAATTCTCATATATTGTTGGTGGAAATGTAAAATGGTGCAGCTGCTGTGGAATAATAGTTTGGCAATTCCTCAAAAAGTTAAACAAAGAACTACAATGTGACCTGACAATCCCACTTTTAGGTATATATCCAAAAGAACTGAAAGCAGGGACTCAAACAGATATTTGAGAACAATGTTATACTTGACACAAGTCCTATATACAAAATAGGGAACTCTAATCCTACCAGGATGGGAAAAGCTTTGGAGGAAGGAGGTACAGATTTAGAAACAGGCAAAAGCATATGGCATAACAGTTTGTGTGTGTGTGGTATGATTTTATAGACTTGTTAGTAGAGAAGGGAGATGGCTTTCCTATACTTTGATAGCCCTTGGATTTATGAAGAACCCATGAATGATCCAGAAGAGAAAACTGAGAGTTGATTTCACAAGACAGTGCTTGTTCTCCCTAGAACAAAGGAGACAAAGCTTTGTGGACCGCAGGGCTGCAGGCACCAGAGAGTGCTTTTAGTGGTCCAAAAGGTATCTTTCATCTAGTCTTTTTCAAAGGAGAAGAGGTGGCTACTCCCCGTACAAAATTTGGCTAGTGATTTAGTCTCAGGGAGAGATGCCTATTTACTTTGAGGAAATTATCCACACCTCATCAGAAGTTTCTCTAAAATATCTATATTTATATCCGTCCGTCCGTCCATCCATCCATCTATCTAACTGTAAAATAACAAGACCCAGCATTGAAAGTCCAAGTACTGGGGAGCCAATGTGGCTCGGTAGTTGAGTGCCGGCTTCCTATATATGAGGTCCCGGGTTCAATCCCCAGCCCTGGTAACTAAAAAAAAAAAAAAAAAAGTCTAAGTACTATATTAA
>JAQZBX010059868.1:0-17432 GCA_029593785.1 Cabassous unicinctus
AAAAGGACAAAAAGAAAATGTATCAAAATTCAGTCAAACCTAAAAGAAAAAATACTTTTCAGAATTCTAAGTTCAGAAGCTTCAACAATTATGTTGTTTTGTTGTTTTTAAATACAAGGCACTGTAAATCCACTGTTTTAAGTTAAACCTGAAACACAAAATACTAAAACAAAGCAAATACATAAAAAAATGGTATAACCTGCAACATGCTAGATAGCAAACTATAGTAACGTCAACCTTTAATGTGAAATTTGAAATAGCTAAAATAATGAAAACACAGCATATAGATTCATTCAAGTATGATGAGAAAAACCAGTGAAATGTCTCCTAAACAATTTACAATTTTGCAACTGTGTGTGTGTTTTTAATCATATTAGTAAGTCTGCGCAAACTGTCAATCTGGCATAATCCTAAAAGAGTGAAAACAAATGTTTCCTAATAAGGCAAAACTTGCTGACAAACTTTTTACTTACCTTGGCTAGGTCTTTTTTTTTTTTTTTCCCCCTCTTTGGAGCAGGTATAAACCTTACAATTTTAGGAACCTTATGATAAAAGCAGTATTTCAATCACTTCAACTAAACCCTATGTAAAACAAAATACTTATGCTATCAACTTACCTCCATCTTCCAAAGGTCTTTTCTGTCCCCCATAACCATAGTCATTTGAATTCAGTGATGTTCCAGCATCACCTCCAATTTTTGCTGCAATCTTAAAAAACAAACACAACACCCTTTTATCATTAATGATGGCATCACTAACCACTACATACTATCCAATACTAAACTTCTTCATTTGTTTCCTAATGCATATATGCCAAATATTTTTTAGTATTACATAAAAAAATGAACATGCTAATTATAAAATTACAGTTCAGTTTGTTGCTACTTCAGGGAGTTATCAAATAGCCATCATCTGGAAAGCTTTTGATACATCACTATAAGAAGTAACAATGAAGTAATCAATTTGAAAACTTTAGAAGACAGACAGACTAGAGAGCTTTAAGGAAAATCTGGATAACAATTTTGTCTTCTCCATGGCTCTCTTTTACGACTCTTCAAAAGATGTGTGCGGGCACAGAGAATCTGAACACCTTGCAGAACTCTAAGGCTGTGCTGTTTAGTAAGAAGTCAAAAGTCACATGTGATTACCGAGCACTTGAAATGTGGCTAGTCTGAACTGAGATGTGCTTTAAGTGAGAAATACACACTGGATATTAAAAATGTAGAACAAACTAAAAATGCAAAGCACCCCCCAAAATTTTTATACTGAATACATGTCGAAATGATAATATTTTGGATACGTAGGGTTAAATAAATTATGTGGCTTGTATTATATTTCTATTGGAGAGTGTTGCTTTAAGGAAATACGCAAAGGGACAGGAGCTGGAAGAGCCGTACTCCTATAAAATCTCAGTGATAGGACCATAATCCTATCAAATTCACTTCATTCAAAGATGTTTAACTTTTAGAGTGGGGCAAAAATGATTTTACTCGAAAAAACAAAACCTCATATAAAAATAACAGCCTCAAGTAATAAGCAGGGTACAACCAGTAGATATTTATTGTATTGTTCTATGAAAAGGGGAAATGGAATTACTTCACACTATAATAAATGTTTTATTTTCATTTTGTCATTGAATCTGCACAACAACCCCACAAAGTAGAGTACTCAAGTGAGGTAGAAATCCATTTTTACAGTTGCATGAAATCTCAGAAATAACAACTAAAGTCACATAAGTAAATAGTGGAGATCTCTACCTGGTAATAAATGCCTTCAACTTTGGGCAATGCCTTGCTTCACAATTTATATACAGTTTCATGCTAGTTACTGAAAAGGATAATCCTTATAAAACCATTATGCTGGATGATTACTGAAGATGCGTGATAGGCAAATGGGAGTTCATTATTCTTTCAACTTTGAGTATGTTTGAAATTTTAGTTATAAAAATTAAATAGAATGATAAAACCAAATTTTTAGTGACTGGAATTTTCCAAACAGATCCTGATAAGGAAAAAAAAAAAATCAAACTGTCTCAAGCTTTATAATCAGGAAACTGGAAAGGCTAAGAGTATAACGCATGGACTTGAGTCTTAAACCCATTATGTAGCACTTGGGTACAATATGCAACAGTTTCCACATACCAATTGTACTCCTAGGGTTTCTAGATTTTCCTTTCCTCACCTGTAAATGCAAACACCCACAACAAAATGTTTTAGGATCAAGTTACTGTGCTTGATAAAGGCACATATTTTTCACTCTCCTGATGCTATGGCTTTAGCCAGTCTAACCTTCCTTAAGCATCCTTCACTTTATCAAGAGCCTGTTTGCATCTTTCAGAATCAAATTCAAATTTTATTTCTTTCCTGAAAGTTTTTTAAATCACACCTAAAAATGACTGGTTATCCACCCTTAAGTCTTAAAGCACTTAGCATTTGAACTGTCCATTAGAACTTAAATATATACGGACCAACAATGATCGGCAGATGTTAGAAGTATTTCATGCTAGAGAAAACAGTACTATTTACTAATGACAGGAAAATGGTTTATTTAGGCTGTATCTATTGCAGTTAGCTTTTACAAATGCTCCGAGTTTGGACAGCAGCACTCCTTAACTCCAAGGAACTTTTGCACAAAGAAAGGATACTTATTTATATCTCCCTATTCACTGAAAAGTTCTAAAACTATCCAAATGAAAATGAAACTTGATACTTGGTTCACTCAAATAACAGTAACACCACTTTAAAAATTCAGAAATGATACAAAGACATTTAGAGAAGAGCTTTTAGCAAAAGTACCAATAAAGATTTCATTATCAATTCTCCAAAATCAAAAGGAAATACACATTCCCTAATTCAAGAGAAGCAATAACTACTGAAAAATAACTTTAACTACACACATTTTTTATTAAACATAATATAGATTCAAGCTGGAACTAAGTCTAGGCAACCCCTTACTTTCATTGACCATTCTGAGAATACAAAAACTTTGGAATTGAGGAGAAAAAAAAAAAAAAAAAAAGGCTGATTTGCCCAATATAATCTACCTAAATACCAAAAACGCCTATTCTCCTCATTTTCAGCCCACTACATGCTTCCCTTAGGCTTTGGGGTCGGACAATATGGGATTTTAATCCTGGTTCTACTGCTTACTACCTTTGTGGCCTTGCCTAATTTTCTTAAGTATTCTGTACAAAGGATAATAGTTTCTATACCTGCCTGGTAGGATTGTTGTGAGGATTAAATGGAATTAATGCAAAACATGCTTAGCACAGAGCCCGGTATGTATGATATCTTCAGTAAACTGCCAGCTAGTAAGAACACATCAGCATACTCTAATTCAGCTACAATACAGGTCCACATGGAGATATCAAATACTGGATTAAAAAAATGAAAGGTTTCCCCCTAGCCAAAAACAGTTACGGGAGTGGAGGTGGCTCAAGCAATTAGGTGCTTCCTTCCCATATGGGAGGCCCTGGATTCGGTTCCTGGTGCCTCCTAAAAAGATAGACAGCAAGCACAAACAAAGATGGGGGAGAAATAAATTAAAAAAAAAAAAAAAAGTTAATTATAGTTGCAAAAAAAGTGCCTATGCAGAGCATTATGTATTGTATAATCCCATTTATTTAATATGTAAAAATAAATCAATTTATAAAGATGAAATTAGATTAGTGTTTATGTAGAGCTGTGGAAGGATAGAGGGATTAAGAGGTGACTGCTAAAGGGTGTGGAGTTTTTCTTTTTGGAGTAATGAAATTATTCTAAAACTTTTTTTGGTGATGAAAGCACAACACTGTGATTATACTAAGGGTCCCGACTATACATTTTAGATAGATCGTATGGTATATGAATATATCTCAATAAAACTGCTTTGAAATAAATAAAGATGCAAGAATTGCCAGAATTAGCTATGTACAGCAGGGGAAGCACAGAGATTGAGAGGTGATGAATTTTTATGTTTTTTATTGAAATAATGAAAATGTTCTAATAATGACTGAAGTGATGAATGCAGAACTATGTGATTATGCCAAAAACCATGAATTGTACACTTTGCGTGGACTATATGCTTTACTTATATCAATAACATTTTTCTTTTTTTTTTTAAACAAAAAGGTGCCTGTACATGAATAAGATATACAACCCATCTATCTCTAAATCCTACATTATGGCATCGTATCAGACATATATTAAGCCTTTAAGAATGAATTCTGAAAGAAAGGAATGATTTTCAAAATAAAATTTCTTTAGTACTTAAATGTGAAAAGGTATGTAAAATGCCAGAAACATGGCATTACTAAGCCTTCATTTTATTAAAATTGTTCAAGCACCCTCTCTAGAACACAGGAATCTTTGCTTATTATCCCAATCAAGCCTCTCCTATCCTTTGACAAAATATAATAAAATCAAAATATTAATCAAATGCTAGTTGTCCTACAAGTGTTGGAGAGGATGTAGAGAGAAAAGAATGCTTTTTTCAATGTAGAATACAGCCACTGTGGAAGACTGGCAGTTCCTAAGAAGTTGTCACGTGACCTGGCAATACCATTACTTTCTATAAACCCAGAAATGAGCAGTGACACGAACAGACATCTGCACACGGATGTTCATAGCGGCATTTATTCACAATTGCCAAAAGCTGGAAACAACCCAGGTGTCCACTAACTGATGAATGGAAAAACAATTTGCGGTATACATACACGATGCAATATTATGCAGCTGTAAGAAGAATGGAGTCATGAAGCATATGACAACATGGATGAACCTGGAGGACATTATATTGAGTGAAGCAAGCCAGACACAAAAGGACAAATACTGTTATGACTGCACTATTATGAACTAAATATACTGTGTAAATGGAGTTAATAATTAGGATATTAGTCACCAGAAAATAGGAGGGTAAAGAATGCAAAGATGACAGTTTTCTGTGCAGAACTGGTAAAAAGGTTGTTTGTAATCTTTGGAAATGAATAGAAATGGTGAAATCACACCACAGTGTTTGCACCTAGCAGTGCTATTATATGGGCATGACAGTGGTTGAAAGGGAAAGTCTAAGGTCATGTATACTACTAGAAAGAAAGCAAAAAAAATGTAAGTACTGTGTTACATAGTGAAACCTCATGTGAAATACGAATATAGGTGATACTGCATATAACACATTTTACAGAATATAAATACAGATAAACTAGAGAGAAACAGAATAGCAGCTATGTACAGCAGGGGAAGCAGAGACTGACAGGTGATGAGGGTTTTTTTTGTTGTTTTTGGAATAATGAAAAAGCTCTAATGACAGAAGTGACGCATGCACAACTATGTGATTATACCAAATATTGTATACTTTGTCTGGATTTACGCTTTATTAATATGTATCAATAAAACTGATTTATTTTTAAAAAATGCTAGTTTTCATGGGAGATGGTAATTTAAAAAATCAACAGCTCTATTTTCCTATCATTCAATGTGGCCTGAACCACTTTAATTGAGAGGGGAGTGGATGTGGCTCAAGCAGTTTAGTGCCTGCTCCCCACACATGGGAGGTCCTGGGTTCCGTTCCGGTGCCTCCTAAAAACAAAACAAAACAAAACAAAAAAAAACAAGCGAAGAAACGAAAAAAAAACCAACTCAGGGGAGCCAATGTGGTTTAGTGGTTGAGCACCTGCTTCCCATATACGAGGTGCCGGGTCAATCCGCAGCCCCAGCTCCTCAAAAACACACACACACAAAACAAAAAAAAGTAATTGCAACCTTAATGACTAATTTATTAATTGTTTAGAAGCTAAGGGGTGGAGGTTGATAATCTAGTTTGTAATCTACCATTCTCCTCATCTAATCTTGCAGTCTGATTCACTTAACATAATCACAAAAAGAAAGAGTAGATTAATACATCTTAATTTTCAGTGTCCCACAGCACAAAATTTGTTATTTACATGTGGCTACCAAAGACCTAATTTAAAAAATCCTATCCCACCCTCTGGCTTTGCAACTTGAAATTCACAAAAATAAATTTCTAAAGTGTAGAGGCTGGAATTCCTGAACCAGAAAAGCTATATGGTGCCCTGTGCCAGATTTGGCCCAAAGAATATTATAAATCTCTGGAAATTTCATATAAAATATAAGCTATCAGGATTCCCTAGAAAAGAGAGGATCCAGCAACTGTGCCTAAATTACCAGAGGACAACTCTAGAGGGTAGCTAGAGTAAACACTACTAGCATTTACTAGGTAAGAACCAAAGTTCCTAATCACTTTGTCCTGCTTTCCTACAATAAAAGCACTGTCCAGTTAAAAATGCCAACAGCATGGCAAATACCTCTTGAAGCTCCTTGAGGGCAAGAAGTTGATCCTTTACCTCTTCTTGCCAAAGAACCTAATACTCTGGACAAAGGAAACTTAAGATTAGATGGGGATTTTGGAAATGCAATTCAATATCCCCTTTAAGATGAATTCTGTAAAAAAAAAATATTCGAATAATCACAGCAAAGGCATTAGGACATCTGTCATCAAAGAAGGCAAGAAAGTCCATAATTTAAGGATAATTTATTTTAAAAGTCTACCTTTAATTAGGAAATTAATAGCTCAGCCAAATAATTAAGCTCAACTTTAAATTAAAGCATAGAAAACAAAGTTCTTTCACAATTTGGAACCCATACCCAACTATGACTTTTCTCACCTCGATTTCCACATTTCTTCTCTACCCAATGCTGTCCTGTCCTCCAGCTACTCCATTCTTGGGGTCTTGTCATTACAAACTCCCCACACCTTACCACATGCTGCTTATTTCCAGTGGTTAAACCCTCATTCTTTAATGTCTTGCTCAAATATCACCCCTTCACTTAGGCATCCCCTCTCTAGTGCCTTTTACAGTACCTGACTCATAGTAGGAACTCTATGCTTATAGAACAAGTGAATGAATTAACAGTGCCCTTGTTTTGTCTACTCCTTTCTGATGGCATTAATCAGATACTACTGTTCATTCTTGTCTGATTCCTTGATCTCAAATCTTCCTAGATGGGAAGGTACTAATTTCACATTAAGAAAAAAAAAAAAAAAAAAACAACTTCCAGCATCTTAAATATATGTGACATAGATCAATTCAAAATGCTGGATGAATAAAATAATTCGGGTGACTCTTCCAACCTGATCTAATAAAACTTCATAGTTATATATAAATGTTTCAGTTGCGACTCTAAGCATGTTCAGAAATACTGTAATTAAAAAGGATTAGATGAAAAAAAATCGCAGAATTAGTATTAATCAAGATCTTTTGTTGATCCCCCCAAATATTTCTGATTATAAATGAGGACAGGTACATTTTTCAGTGTCCACTTCATAAAAATAAATGCTATGTTACATTATTATAGATTTTATGAATTTCCTTTTGATTCAAATGTTCCTTTAATCGTACTGGGGGGGGGTAAGAATTAAGTAAAACTCCTAAAACAATCAAAACATATCACAATATTCGTTTCTGATTACCATTCGCTTGACAATGTGTCTAAAAAGTCTAGTACCTAGTACCATATGCATAGGATCATAACGAGAATCGGATTCCCCTGCTTATATACCAGACCATACCAACATCACATTTTTATACTGTAACTACATTAAGGGATTGTCTAATAAAAGTAAATTACAAATTAAGAAAACTTTAAAATTCCTGGGTAATTTTTTTTTTTTTTTACAGCTTTCATTTGGGAGGAAATGCCTTTAGGGAAAATGTACGAACCTACGTAATACGAAAAGGTCTGTCCAGTTTACGACTCTGAACAGAGAGGCAGATTCAAACTGAAACTACGGGTATAATAAGCCTGAGGCCATTTTGAGAATTATGGGGGTAGGACTGGCAGAAGAAAGTGACACGGAAATCCCGCCCAGAGGAAGGATTCCAACGCGGTGTATTAGTGCTCTCTTAAGCCTGTTTGTTGTAGGTGTGAAGGCGAATAGTACCGAAAGATTGTTTAAATGGAAGGGAGAGCTCGAATGGGCTGGAAGCAGTAAGAACTGCTTTAATGACAAATCTCTTCCCTTACTATGTAGGGCCTGGAGACCTTAGTTCCTTCCCAAACGCATTACCAGAACTTTCCACCCTATTGTGTAAATCTACGCGCGCTTTACCCCCAGGGAGGATATTCATTCTGTAGAAATGGGGAAGCTAAACTAACTCCTTAGAGAAACACGAGTGCAGCATAAGCGGGAGAAAGACCTAAAGCCATCTTAGCACGCGTGAGGGTTCTAAATGGCTTAAGCCACCAAGAATACAAAACCGGATTCCAGTCTCTACCGGTGCTACCAACGTGGGTAAACGAGAGTCTCTTCACATTTCGGAGGCCGGAAGGGCACCTCTTTCCTATTCCTCATGCGCGAAGAGGTAGCGGCCTACTCAGCCAGCGGCAATTACCGTGAGCTGTAAGGATCCCGCCGCGCGGTCCACTTACCTGCCGGGCTCTCTGCAGCGCATCTTTGAAAGCATCGTTAACTCCTCCGCCACCGCCGCCGCCACCAGCTGAGCCCGAAGAAGGTGGAGGCACGGTTGAATAGTCTGCCATAGCTACACTACAGTGGCCGCTGCCCCTTCTTCGCAGAGACCTCCTCTCAGCTAACTGCTAAGAAAGAAATAAGATGGCGGCCGTCGAAGCTGTATCACATTCTTGTGCGACCATCGTGCCGTAAGGGGGCGGGGACTGAAAGAAAGAAATCTCGCGATGTTTCTAAGGCAACGAGCTGGAGTGGGGGGGTTGGGCTGAAAAAGGAGGCGAAAGATGTCGCGAGAATTGGGCTTAAGATTTCGCGAGAAATGGGTTTGTTTTGGCGCCTTCACTCACTGCGCGCGTTCGTAGGTGAGATTGGGTTCCTTTTTGTCTGGATTGAAGGTTGAAACTGGTGCGGCTCCGACAGTTGACCTCGGGTTTTGGAAAAGCTGAAGAAAATAGTAGTTTCTTACCAGTCGCCCCCTCAGGGATGTAATTTGGATGAATTTTCCGCCGAGGGTCATTCTGTGTATCCCTGGGGGAGGGCGTGACGTCGATGGGGTGGATGACGCAACAGAGTCTCGAGAGCGCTGCAGCCCGGGAGGGTGCCTCGGAAAAGCGCCCGGGACTCCGCGAGGTGATGCTCCGGGAAACGTCCGCCCGGCCTTTCGGGATCCCAGGATGATTTTCAGGGTAGTAAAGTGTCCCTGTATTTTACTTCTGTATCGTCAGATTTTCAAGTTTTATTAAAAGGGGGTATATAAATTCGGGCTAGAGGCCTCTTAGTTCTCAAGCTGGTTTCGAAGTTTTTAAAGAAATAATGTGATGAGGAAGTGACAATGTGAAATTTACTTTTTTTTTTTTTAAGTGATTGTTTCTGGAGTTAAGTGTTAAGCCGAGTTAGTAACCTAGTATTGGGTGTGACCATGGCCAGTTTTGTTGAGGATCTTATAAAGACAGCATCCGTTTCTTGAACAAGATTGATTGTGGCTTCTTGGAATAGTATTTCTCCCAGCCCCAACCTTTGGGAACTCAAATGTAAGGTAATGTTCAGAATTGCCTTTTCAACTTCCAGACCTTCTCAGGGCTGGATACGTAATTTACAGTCTTAATATTAATTATTTTGTAGTAACAGGAATTCTTTAGGGCGCTTTAGAAATCTTAGTCCATTTATTCTTGAATGTATCAAAGTGTTATTTTCCGCCCAAATTAATTTCATTTAGATAACAAAGAAGGTGGTAAAAGAAACTTTCCCAACTCTGTGGCATTTTATCTTTTGTGAATTAGGTCTAAAAGAGTAATTTTTCCATTCCTGGTCTTAGAGGAATTGTGAAAAATGAATATTGCAGACTTGTTCGTGATAACATAAAATCATCCACTTGCTCAAGGCTCAAAATAAGTCAGATAGTTAAACAGTTATATGCATATAGATACAACTGGGCCATCATTTCCCTCCAATCAGCCTTTCCTACTATATTGTCCCTTTATAAACTCTGATTATCTTTTTTTTTTCACTGTTCATAGCCATCCCTTTAAATTTTTACGGGAATTTTTATTTGGTAAAGCACTGAACGTGTTGGACTACAGATTTAAGCATAGCTGGGGTATAAAAAACTGTAAAAGTAGTGTTGTGTGGTATTGCAGACTAGAAGTTTTTCAATTGTATTTGAGAGTATGTCCAACAATTGGCATTTATTCATCAGCAGTTGGTTTTCTCATATTTTATTAATCAGACTTAGTACCCATCACTCCTGATCAACTTACTGTTACTGCAGTGGTAATTTACCTCCAAAGCAAATAAACTTTATTTCATAATGTGCACCACAATATATCTTGTCTTTAAATATTGAAATTCTAATTTCTAATCCATTTCTAATTTTTTTTTGTAGATTTGCCCAGAAGTGTGGGTATTCTAGGATGGGGCCAGTTGGCATCAGTTTAAATCAAGGTTTCTTACTCTTGCCAATATTCATGTTTGGACCAGACAATTCTTTGTTGTTAGGGGCTAACAACAACCCCTCTCCCCCAAGTTGTGACAACCAAAAGTGTCTCCAGGCATTGCATATATCCCCTTGGGGACAAAATTACCCGGCTTTGAGAATCGCTGATCAGCCTTGATTCCTGCCCCTGCCTCTTTCCTCCACCTATCAGAAAAGTCTGTTGACCGTGCCCTGAAGTGTTTTCAAAATTCATTACTTGATTTCTCTGCTTCCACCCTTACATCTCTACAACTTAATTTTTAAAAGATTGTAAAGTTTTATACAGAATAGTATATAAGGTTTCAAAAAGAACAAGCACCCGTGTACCTGCACTCCAGGAGTATTTCCAAAGAATAGACCATTACTAGTTCTTTTGAAGCTCCAAGGGTGCCTCTCTCTGATTGTATTACAGTTCATTCTTCGTATAGCAGGCTGAATGATTTTCTTTCTTTTTCTTTTTTTTTTTTCTTTACCAGGAGGTCCCGGGGATCGAACCCAGGTCCCTCCATATGGGAGATGGACGCCCAATCGTTTGAGCCACATCTGTCCCCCTGAATGATTTTTTAAAAAAACATAAATCATAGCATCTGACCTCTATCTTTCCAGTTGTACTTTAAATCCTATCTGCCTAACCAAAGGACTCCACATAGTCACGGAGATTGTCTGTCTGTAAATGCTCCCCCCTCTCATTCCAAGATCCAGCTTGCCTCTGGGACTTTATACTTGCTTTTTGTCTGCCTGGAGTGCTCTTCCAGACCTTCATATGGATGGTTTGTCTCTCTTCGCCGTTAGAAACGTAAACTGGAGAGCAGAGACCTTGTTCTATCTCCTTCACAATTGACAAGTCCCTAACATATGTATAAGCACTCTAGATATTTGTTGAATGAATTAATATAGGAAAAATTCTGGATCTACATTTTAGTTGTTTTTGTGATCTTGGGCAAGGGATTTGGTTGATGTCTCAGATTTCTCATCTACGTAAGGATGATAATCTGCCTTGCCATCTTCAAATGTGTGTGAGCTCTTCAGAAACTGTAAAGTGCTATCCAGATGCAAATTGGTGTTATTAAATGTATAATTCAGCTTTTGTATTTCATGATCAGAAAAGGATAATCCTTGTACTTGTGTAAATTTTTTGGATTAAGAGTTATATTCAAATCTTAGTTTTGATAAAATTCATCCTGCAACACCAACTGAATTATGGGAAAACTTTATAACCAGTGACTTTTTAAAAAATTAAATTTTATTGAAGTTATTCATACAGGAACATACATAAACAATAAGTATATAGTAAAAGTTGTGAACTTACAAAACAAACATGCATATCATCATACAGTGCTTGCATATCATCATACAGTGCTCCCATATGTCACCACCAGCACCACCTTGCATTGTTGTGCAACTTTTGTTAGAAACTATGAAATAGCATTGTCAAAATATTACTACTAACTATACCTTATATCTTACATTTGGTATACTTTCTTCCCAACCCACCCGATTATTAGCACCCTGTATTAGTATATGTTTGTAATAGATCATGAGAGGATGTTCTTATATTTGTCCTGCTAAGCATAGTCCATCTTCCACCCCTGGAGTCCCTGTGTTACACAGCCCCATGGTTTGTACAATCCATTTGAAGTGTACACTCAGTGACTCTCATTTTCATCAGAGTTGTGCTGTCATCACCTCAGTCGGTTTTTTTTTATTACTCCAAAAGTAAAAATCCCATACTCCCTTATAACCCCCTATAATTGTCTCTTAGAATTGATATATCTTCCTTGCCATTGCTGCAAAAATATTACAATATTACTGTTAATTATCATCCATAAGTTACATTCGTTGTAATTTTCCCATGTGTCACTATATCTGTAATATCTTGTAAAAGAAGAACATTCTTATAGTTGCACTTTTAACCACAGTCTTCATCCATCACCCAAATCACTATGTTATACATTCCCTAGATCAGGGATTCTTAACCTTTTTTGTTCCATGGACCCCTTTGCCAGTCAGGTGAAAACCACAGACCCCTTACTAAGTCCACACTGTACTGTGTATTACCTAATATATCACACCTGCACCAACATGTCCCCACAAGAATAATGTATTTTTGAATTTCAGTTCAAGCTCATGGACCCCTTGTTAAAAACCCCTGCCCTAGATTATCCTCTAGCTTCCATTCAGTTGGCATTTATGTCCACAGACTACCCCTTTTAGCCACAATCTCATTCATAAATCAGCAGTTGTAACCAGTGACTTGATTAGGCTAAATATGTATTAACTGTGAGTGTACCCGATCTCCTCAAAGCCGTTTGTTCCTTGCTAGTTACTCTAGCCAATTTCATTGGAACTGATGAAATCCATAATCCTTTTAAAAGTGAATGTCTCATGGATGATAATCAAAAATTGGTTATTGTGCTTTGAGAGATTGGCTAAATATCCAGCTGAGTTATATTTTATAACTGCGTTCTTATTACAGAAATTTTAGAATCAATTATTAGAACTCCTATAAGTCTAATAAGTTTTAAAACTTTAATTCCTTTAGTATTAAAAAAATTAACTTCTGACAGATTTTCCGTATTTCATTCTGAGGATGAAGCAAATGTCAATTTTTTTTTTTTTTTAAAGATTATTTATTTATTTATTTATCCCCCCCTTGCTGCTTGTGCTTGCTGTGTCCATTCACTGTGCATTTTTTCTGTGTCTGCTTATCTCCCCCTTGCTGTGAGGTCCCGCTGCATCAGCCCACCGCGCCGCACGGGCCACCCTCACAAGGAGGCCCCGGGAAGCGAACCCGGGGCGTCCCATATGGTAAACAGGAGCTCTATCGATTGAGCCACACCCGCTTCCCAAATGTCAATGTTTTTGAGTTGAGTTTATAAAAGTCCAGTAGGGAGCATTTAGATTTTCCATGTAACTAGTAAAGATAATAAAAACTGGGCTATTAAATGTCCTGGCAAGTTCATTTACCTGCTGATTTATTGGTAACCAAATGATTCATTCTTTCTTAGTACAACTTTTCATTACTGGATTTGTTAAATCTGTGAGCAATATTGACAGATTGTTATAGTTATTGGAGAAAAACTGTCCATTATGATTTTTTGAATAGGCAGTTTAGAATGGAAAATTTTACATCCTTCTTGACTCATACCCCTCACCTATGTCCTAACAGTGCTTAGCCAGGGGATCTGATAACCTCATGCTGTACTCTTGTCATTTAAACCAGGTCTGTGCTTTTTCAGTGCTTGGTCACAACAGACGTGTGTTAAATAGGAGAAAAGCAGCCTCTTCAAATTAATGGTCCAGGATGTTGTTAGGGTATTTGATCATTAGGTAAGTGATTAGTTTTAATGACTTTTATCTTCCTTCTGATTGGGTTTCTAGGATTCCATTTCAGACTAAGGTATATGAATGGAAGCAAGAGATATTCACATTTTAAAGGACAAAGTTATTAATGCAAATGTAACTTTGGAACATTGTGAAAAATAACAGTTTGACCAGTATCTGGAACTGGAGTCAGCCAATGTAGTGGAAAGTATTCTGGACTTGGTTCAAAAAGATCTAGATCCAAGTCTTATCCATGTACCTTCGGTAAGTCACACAACTTCTCTTCTCCCTTTCACCAGCATACCAAAAAGAGAGGGCAACTCAATCTATTTCTGAGAAGAAGCCAATAGTAAAATATAATTGTTTCCCTTTCTAAAGTTGCCAGAGTATTGTTTCATCCTGAGTTATCAGAAATTTATTCTCTAATTTGGATGCCAAATTTGATAGTATATCCTGATTGAAGACTATTAGAGAACTGAAGAATACTATGATGTTCATGAATACTGATGTGGCCTAAATTCAGCCTTTTAAACTTTCTGTTCCCTAACTGTAGAGCCCTTGGGCCTGTGCTCATGTTATTCTGTCTTGCAGGAACATGCTTCTTACCTCTTTAATTTTACGGTAGCCTGGTGAATTTCTGTTTTCTCATAAAGCCTGTCCAACAGTCCCAAATGTAGGGATTCCTGTTTGCTGTCATATACAAGACCATGGTAATTATACTGTAATATCCTTTATTGTTTATTTGAAATTTTTACTAGATTGTATGGTCTATGACAGTAAGGGCTGTGTCTCTACTACATAGCACATTCTGAAACATAGCAATAACTAATAATAGCTAATGATATATGCTGTATAAGTGCCTACATGTGTACTAATTCATATATTCTCATAACAGACTTATGAGATAGGTGCTATTAATATTTCCATTTTGCTGGGGCACAAATAGATTAACCAACTTACCCAGGGTTACATGTTATTAAGTATTAGAGCTGGGATTTGAATCCAGGCAGCCTGACTTGAAAGTCTGAGCTTCCACTATGGGTGCTCTGAAATATTTGATTAGTTACTGAATGAATCAAAGAATCTATAAAAAAGCAAGTAATGAAATCTATCTCTTTGTAATTTCTAGGATATGGTTCTCAACTTCATATTTTATATTTGAGTTTTTAAAATATTTGCAGTAGATTTTATCAAGACAGGCCAAAATTCTTCCCGGGAAGGCAGCTCTTAATGTAAGGTAAAATAAAAATAGATTTAATTTATAAATTTTAAAGAGCATGTGTATTATGTAAAATGATACAAACCTACTTTCTATATTGTTAATTGCCTTGGATGAGTTTGTAACTTGCCTTACTAAAGTATATTTGCTTTATAGTATATAATTGATGATTGGTGCTATTTTCCAAATGCATTGTTCTGGAAGTTTATGTGTTTATCATCCACATCACTGACTAAATTGTAAGCCTTTTCAAGGTAAGGATAGTGCATGCATTTATATGTGTAATTAATACATGATTAATTTTTCTCCTGTATTCCCACACAGCACCTATGATACTGTTTCTATTGTTGTTCTCCCTATTGGATTCCTTTACAAAATAGCCCATCTGCTAAAAGAAGCTTATTACAAGATTTTATAGACTAATAGACTTCAGAATTCTGAGTAAAAATCCTTTATAGTTTAATCTTTTAGAACAACCAATGCTTGGAACAGAGGTTAGTGAAAATATTACAGATTTTCTCTGCTTTTTTAGGACCTCTTCAGTGAAGGTGGAAGAAATACCTAGGGGTTTGCTAAGAGGCTATTCCCAACTTTATAGCGTTCTCCAAATCTAATACAGTGTTTGGCTAGCTAGCTATACACATCTGTTAGCACCCTCTCTGTTTTAACTGGGTCTGACCTTTGGCCAGGATCATAGGAGATCTAATGCACCATCATAGGATATATAGGAAATTGAATATCAATATTTAATGAGAAAAGTTTAGAGCTCCCTGCCCCTACTAGTAAGCTATACAGTCTCAATTTCCCATTACTGTAGGTAATGACAGGTTGAAGATTTGGGACTGCTGAAAGGATCTGTCTCAAAAAACTGTGGACTTATCACCCAGTTCTTGAGTGATTTTAGCTAATTCTTTAGCATACATTACAATGACTTATAATAAAGCTGCAAGATAAATGTTTGTGTGTATGTACATATATAGTTTATTTGTATATAGTCTCATAATTGTATAATTGATCTAAGGCACTTCCAGTCATTTGTGATAGTATACAGAGCAGCAAAAAATTTCAGTCAACCAATGTTTCAAGTTCCCAGCTGAAGTCAAACAAAGTGATGCTCTGCCTCTTGTTTCAGTTCTCATTTTTGTAAACAAATATCCTTTTCCCTATATATTTAGTATCATGTTTTTCACATTTTTGGCTTTTTGTTGGTGATTTTGCTCTTAAAAATGGCCCCCAAGCATAGTAATGAAGTGCTGTCTAGTGTTCCTAAGCAAAAGAAGACTGTGGTATGCCTTACAGAGAAAATAAGAGTTGAATAAGCATTATTCAAGCATGAATTAGAGTGCTGTGAGTTCAGTGTTAATGAATTAACACCTTTTTAAATGAGCTCCAATTACCTGTCCCTCAATGTGATTTGTGATTAAACTTGCTTAAATTTATGCCCACAGACTTTGTTTAAATGTTGCTTTAAAACTTTCTCTTTTTAGATGGGGTTAAATAGGGGAATTCTTCAAAAGGCTGGTGAAAAAAGAGCTTCCTAGGGAATCACTGTATGCAAATTTAAGGAGAACGCAAAAGATGTAACGTATTTTTAAACAGGAACATATTTATATAAAACATAAAACTAGATTATGGCTCTCCCTGCCTAGAGGAACCCGCACCAAATCTTGGTATGTATTTCCATCTTTTTCTCCCATTTCTCAGCAAGCTCTGTTCTTTCCCCTATTTCCCAAATAAATTATTTTTCCTGGCCTTAAAAAAAATCACACACAAAAAACCTAGATTATGTAGAGTGATCTGTTGACAAAATGTTTTGATCAGAGATTTGTAAGAACATAACTCTGTATTACCCCTAGCGACTTCAATATTTGCTAGTTCAGTATTAGGACAACTTTATAGAACATAACTACTAAAAGACTTCCGTTTGGAATGTTGCCTCAAAACTAAAATTTGTAAAATAAATTCATGCATTTACTGTTCTTCCCTTTATTTTGTGGGCAAAAACTTATTTATTTTTTTCCTTCCCTACTGGGATCCTGTCTATTACACTGATCTTTTTCATTAAACTTTTATCCAAATAAAGATCCAGTTTAAAAAATCACCTTTTTTCATAAAACTTAATCTGACTAACCAGTCCCAGAGATCTGTTGCTTAACTTAGTGGTTGTCTGCACTGGCTACAAGGGAGCCTTTTAAAAGTTTGAAGGCTGAACCCAATTCCATCTCCCAGAGACTCTGATTTAATTGGTCTCAATCTGTGTCTGTAAAAGCTTCTTAGACTAATCCTGAAGAGTATACAATATTTGAGAACCACTGAAATCTACAAGTTCTGTCAGACTTGCTTATTTTTAATGCTTTGTAGTTCTCTAGTTATATAGTCTTGTGAAAAAGCTTTAGAAACAATTTCTATTTTTGAACACCTTCAACTTTTTGTTGATCTAGGCTAGGACAT